>CAUYQV010113502.1:0-25890 GCA_963574575.1 Galagoides demidoff
ATCAACAAACTCACAAGCCATTTTATGGAATTAGAAAAAGAAGAACAATCTAAGCTTAAACCCAGCAGAAGAAAAGAAATATCCAAAATTAAATCAGAGATCAATGAAATGGAAAACAAAAGAATCATTCAGAAAATTAATGAAACAAGGAGTTGGTATTTTGAAAAAATAAAAAAAAATAGACAAACCTTTGGCCAGACTAACTAAAATAGAAATGTAAAATCTCTAGTAAATTCAATCAGAAATGATAAAGGGGAAATAACAACAACTAATGCCACAAGATACAAGAGATTATCTCTGAATACTACCAGAAACTCTTTGGTCTGAAATTTGACAATGTGAAGAAAATGGATCAGTATTTGGTGTCACACCCTTTCCCTAGAATTAGCTAGGAAAAAATAGAGCTCATGAATAGAATGATTCCAAGCACTGAGATTAAAGAAACAATAAAAAATCTTCCAACAAGAAAAATTCCCTGGTCTGGATGGCTTCACACCAGAATTCTATCAAAACTTTAAGGAAGAGCTTATTCCTGTACTGCAAGAATTATTCCAAAAAATTTAGAAGGAAGGAATCTTCCCTAACACATTCTATGAAGCAAACATCATCCTGATACCAAAACCAGGAAAAGACACAACTAAAAAGGAGAATTTCAGACCAATTTCACCATGAATATAGATGCAAAAATTCTCAAAAAAAATCCTAGCCAATAGATTACAGCTTATCATCAAAAAAGTCATACATCATGATCAAGTAGGTTTCATCCCAGGGATGCAAGTCTTGTTTAACATACACAAGTCCATAAATGTTATCCATCATATTAACAGAAGCAAAAACAAAGACCATATGATCCTTTTAATAGATGCAGAAAAAGCATTCAATAAAATCTAGCATCCTTTTCTAATTAGAACCCTGAATTGTATAGGCATATGTGGCACATTTCTTAAACTGGTTAAAGCTATCTATGACAAACCCAAAGCTAATATTTTACTGAATGGAATAAAACTGAAAACTTTCCTCTTAGAACTGGAAGCAGACAAGGTTGCCCCCTGTCACCATTACTATTCAACATAGTGCCAGAAGTTCTTACCAATACAATCAGGCAAGGGAAGGAAATAAAGGGCATCAAAATGTGAGCAAAAGAGGTCAAACTCTCCTTCTTTGCCAACAAGATGATCTTAAATTTAAGGAACTCTGTAGACTCAAGCACAAGACTCCTGTAAGTCATCAAAAAATACAGTAATGTCTCAGGATATAAAAATCAATGTCCATAAGTCAGTAGCCTTTGTGTACACCAATAACAGCCAAAATCAGAGGCTAATTGAGGCTACAACTCCCTTCACCATACCTTCAAAGAAAGTGAAATATCTAGGAATATACTTAACAAAAAGGTGTTAGGTATATAGAGGTGACTTTTATAGAGGTGACCTCCATAAAGAGAATTATGAAACCCTAAGAAAAGAAATAGCAGAGGATATTAACAAATGGAAGAAGATACTATGCTCATGTATGAATCATACCTTGGGGGAAATACTTCCTATTCAGTAAATGGTGCTGGGAGAACTGGATATCCACATGTAAAAGACTGAAACTGGACCCACACCTTTCTCCACAAAAATTGATTCAAGATGAATAAAAGACTTAAATTTAAGGCATCAAACAATAAAAATCCTCAAAGAAAGTGTAGGAAAAACACTGGAAGATATCAGCCTCAGGAAAGTCTTTCTAAAGAAGACTTCTGTGGCAATTGCAACAACAAAAATAAACACATGGGACTTACTTAAACTGAAACGCTTCTGTACAGCTAAGGAGACAACAACCAAAGCAAATAGACAACCTACACAATGGGAAAGGATATTTACATATTTTGAATCAGACAAAAGCTTGATAACTGGATCTATAGAGAACTCAAATTAGGTTAGCCACATGAAAAAAGCTAACAATCTCATATATCAGTGGGCAAGAGACATGAATAGAACCTTCTCTAAAGAAGACAGATGAATGGCTAACAAACATGAAAAAATGTTCATCATCCCTTATTATTAAAGAAATGCAAATCAAAATCACCTCACCCTGAGATACTATCTAACCCCACTGAGAATGGCCCACATTACAAAATCTTAAAACTGCAGATGCTGGTGTGGATGTGGAGAGAAGGGAACACTTTCACACTGCTGGTGGGACTGCAAACTAATACAACATTTTTGGAAGGAAGTATGGAGAAACCTTAAAGAACTTAAGCTAGACCTCCCATTTGATCCTGCGATCTCATTACTGGGCATCTACTCAGAAGGAAAAAAATTCTTTTGTCATAAGGACACTTGTAATATGACTGTTTATTGCAGCTCAATTTACAATCACCAAAATGTGGAAACAGTCTAAATGCCCACTAACCCAGGAATGGATTAACAAGCTGTGGTATATGTACACCATGGAATCCTACTCAGCCATTAAAAAAAATGGAGACTTTAGAACCTTTATATTAACCTGGATGGAAGTGGAACACATTATTTGTAGTAAAGCACCACAGGAATGGAGAAGTATGAATCCTATGTACTCAATTTTGATATGAGGACAATTAATGACATAGTGTGGGTATGGGAAGGGGAGAGCGGAGAGAGGAAGAAGGAGGGAGGGGGGTTGGAAAGGAAGAGCAGTGAGACGAGACGGAAGGAGGGAGGCGGGTGGAGTCTTGGTAATAAGAAAAAAAATAAAAAAGAAATAAGATCTGAAAAGATAAGAAGTCAGGCCTGGGGCTGGGGAAATGAGTCCAGAAAATACCACAGGGAAGGAAGGGAGTAGGAAAAGAATCTAAGTGAGGAGTAATCACTCCTCCTCTGAGAAGCAGAAAGGACAGTGTGGCTTATTATACAAAACAAGAAGAAGGGACTAGAGATAGGGCTGGAAGAACCGACAGGGGTCAGAGGTCAGCGTAGGAGCCCAAGGATGAATCTCATTCCTGGAATAAAGGGAAGTTTTTATTTGTATATGGAAAAGCACTACCAGAATGATGTATGAGACCTCGTACTAGGATGACAGAGATAAGAAAAACAAACCTTCTCTCCTGAACCTTTGAAAATAAAACTTCCTTTTAAAACTTAGACCCAACTGAGCAATACAGTCTTGTCAGGTGAATATGACCTCCTTTTTCAAGGCTTGCCAAGAAGTGTACTGTCTATAAATTTCACCTGAAGATCGGTTGTGCTTCAGCTTTTCTCATACTTAGGTATTTTAGTCATTTTTCTTTATGAAACTAAAAGCTTGACCTATGAATCCTCAATAGTCATAATTTCCAATGTTTTAGTATTTTAACTTTCATTTTGCATGAATGTATTTGCACCAATGTATTTGCCTATTTGAATCCACTATTAATAAATATTTTCAGAACTACATATTTTCACTATTCGAAAGTAAATTATTAGAACTAATAATGTTACGACTCTTTCAGTGAAAGAAATAATGCAAAATCAAGCAAAAAAAAACCCCTCGAACTCTAGCAGAAATTACTTACAAAGACATATATATTTGGATAAATAAATGTAAAACAGAAGGAGAGCTAGTCAAAATCAGATTCCTTTGAAAGAGCACAATATTCTTCCTATTATTATTATCAATTTGGAAAACACCAATATTACTAGATAAAAATGACTGAAAAGAAACTCAGGTTCATGTGTGTGTGTGTGCATATGCATGCATTTTTCCTGATGTCCTGGGTCATTGCACATTAGTACCTGTGAAGATACTAATAGTGGTCTGAATTCAGCGTATGACCTATAATACGGATACACAGAAAACAGCCCGTGCACATCCATGCACTTCATAGCTTACCAAAAGTCATCCAATATGCCGTCTTGCCTAACTTGAGAACTAGGTGGTTTTGTTATCCAGAGCAGACAGGTCCCACGAATAACTCCAGGAAAAACTGACAAAATGAAATAAAATTTTCTCAAAAGACCAAGCCTGTATCATTTTCCCCTTGATCTTATTCCTTAATGTCATTCACCAATTAACAATGTATTGTGTATTTCATCACACAGTGAGAATAATACAAACTATATTAGCATAAAAAATGACCAATGTTTAAGATAACTGATATCTCAATTACACTAACCTATGTGACATTGTCGAATGTACCCTAAAAATTGCACACTTATTATGTATCAATAAAAATAAAATTTAGAAAAACTTAAAAATAAATAAAACTAAATGAAGAATGAAAACAAACAAATGGGGCTCCTAGAATTGATGCAGGACATATCCAAGATGAGCCTGTAGCACTGCAAGGTGGCAAGAAGTAAATAAGAACTGGAGGGAAAGAAAAAGCAAGATGTGGGTATTTCAAATGGGAATACAGAGGACACCTCAAAAGGCTCCGAGGGTTAAAGCTTGGAACTTTTAATAACAAAATAAATAAAATCATACTGAACTACAACCCTAAATGTAAAATGAATATTCAAGAAACAATAGTGACGCAAATGAGTAAATAATTTACCATGGCAAAGGAGACGTGTCTTTCCTGCGGAAGACTTCCAAATGATTTATTAGGGAATTCACCATCATGACTCCTTATTCTTTAAGTATGACTATACATAATGACCTCCTTCTAAACCGTACTGTATGGAAAGGGGGAAAACTCTAACTTTACACTGGAGTAATCTGAAAAACTACCTCAGCCACTTGATCAAGGTCAATGTCAACAAGGGTAAGTCTTACTGATAGCACGTACCTTTGATCTGATATAATAAAAATGGTGCTTTACCTCTGATGTCGTCCACCCACCAACTCATAACCCCAGTCTAATCATGAGAAAAAGATCAAAGAAATCCCATTGGAGAGACAGTCTACCAAACAACCAATAAGTCCTCATCAGTACTGTCTTGGTCACTATCTCAGCTGGGCTACCATAATAAAATAACATAAGTTGAGAGCCTTAAAAAAAAAAAAAGGGAAACAACAAAAGTTTACGTTCTCTTAGTTCTGGAGGCTGAAGCTGGAGATGAGGGCTGAGGTGGCCTCTCTTTCTGGCTTGCAGATGGCTGCCTTCATGCTGTGCCCCCGGGGTGGACAGGGAGAGCAAGCTCTCTGGGGTCTCTTAGAAAGACACCGATCCCGTCATGAGGGCACCCCCTGCGTGACCTCATCTAAGTCAAACCAGTTCCCAAAGGCCCCATCTCCAAATACCATCACATTAGGGGTTAGGCCTCCAAAGTGTGAATTTCACAGCGGACATACTTCAGTTAATACTAGTCATCAAAAAAGAAAACCTTTTGATAAGCTGTGTCAGCCAAGAGGAGGACCTAAGGAGCTATGAGCACGAAGTGTAATATAGAATCCTAAATGGGAGCATGACACAGAAGAAGGACATTAAGCAAAAACTAAAGAAATCTGAATGCATGGTAAACATAATTTCATGATAGTTTATAAATAATGGCATGTTAATTATAATGGATATGCCATACTAAAATAAAAGTGTTAATACGGAGGGAGAAACTGGCTGGGAGGCTTATGGGAATTCTGTGAACTCTCTTTGCAATGTTTCTGTAAATCTAAAGCTGTTCTAAGAAAACAAAGTTTATTCTAAAAAGTACAAACTTAGAAGGTCATTTGAAAAGCCTCAACCAGGATACTCTGGTTAACTGCAGACACTTTTCTCATTATGAACCACAATTCCTTTTAAATGTCTTGTCTAATCTATGGGCTCCAAGACCGCTGGGTGGCGGAGGTCTCTGCAGGTTAATTAAGTCGTTGTTGTGTGTATGTGTTGGCATGTGTTTAAGCATTTGCATTTGTGTGCTATGCACTCTTTTTATTATTTTTTTTAATTCTCTTGGGCCATTTCACACTTTGCTCCCCATTTTACTGTTACAAAGTGCTGGGTAAGTACCATTTGGCCCTTTCGTGAAGCCTTTATTATTAGGTAGACCTTGGGTAGTACAATCTTTACCACGGTGCAGACATCAGCTAATTAATCCGTACAGTATCCTTCTGACATAACTAGTCTGTTTAGTACTTTTATAGTGTAGAAAAGTAACAGCTAAGTGACTTTTCCCACTCTTCTCCATAAGTTCATAAGGATGCTAACTCAGTTCTTAACCCCAAATTCCTAACATAGGGAAAAGGAAACTTTGGAATGAAAAGAGTTCTTAAAAAGTATCCTAATTCTACTCCTTTCAAACATTCATAATTTTGTCCTCAACCTAATTGAGGGGTCATTCCAGGCTCTCTGGGGATATTTCCAATGCTAAAGAACTTACTGGCTCATAATGTATCTCGGGAAAGAAGTTGTTAAAAATGGTGAATAATTATGGAAATAGAGCCTGCTACAGTCTTTATTACTCTTATAAGACACTACATCTTTTGTTGTTGTTTTTCTTCTTCTTCATTCTTTTTTTAATTTTAAAATATGATGGGAGCACAGAAGTTTTAGTTACACAGTTTCCTTTTGTACACATTAAGTCAAAGATAAAAGTGTGCCTTTTATCCGGAAAGTGTGCAGCGTCCCCTTTACCCAATGGGTACAATGTGCGGGTATGTGGGACCCTTCCTGGGTGAAGGACTCACCATTGCTTTGTGGTGATCTGAAATACGCTTCCCTTTGACTTCAGCTCTTTGGTTGGAGTTGTGCCTTTCAGAGCAATACAAAGTCAATCACCTTTAAGGCAGCAGGGAGTGATGAAAAAAACTGAACTCCGACAAAGACAGCAAGTCCTCAATTCTACTTCTGGTGCAATCAATAAAGATAAACTCAAATAACTTACAAAAATAAATCACTGATTGAAGGAAAGTGCTAGAAAATATTAATACACAACAGTATTAATACAAAACAGTCAGTATTAATATTAATACAAAACAGTTGGTACCCAGATGTATGCTTCTAAATTACTTAATTTGAAGATACTATTTATGGCTGTGTTTCAACACCAGTGAATCAGAGTGATCTGGCTATGGATCAGTAAAAGAAGGGTTAGATAAGTTGTGTATTTACACAGATTATCTCAGGAACAATTCTCTCAAAACAGGGAACAGTGATTTGATTGCCTCTTATGGGAAACTGGAAAAGATTTTTAAGGCAAGATGAAGAGTCTTGATTTTCACGGCAGATTTTTTTGTTCTTATTAGATTTCGTACTCTTACATGCATTAAATATTTGAAAAATTGGTTAATTAATTTTCAAAATTAATGGGGGATTGATGCATTATAAAAGTAATAGGTAAATGTTTCTAAAAGTACATAAAACCATAAAGAAGAGTGGAAATCTCAGGCATTAGCAGAAATCTCTGGCATTATCCCATGATTTAAAGTCTTGATTATTGATCATATTTAATTTAGAAATTATAGATAATTTCTATCTAGTTCTGGGCATGTTTTCAGTGACTTAAATCACTGAAATTGGGATAATATTTGTATTATCACAGTATTATCCCAGTTAATTGGCTAAATCTATTTCATATGTGTAGTTTTTTAAATTTTATTATAAAATCATTACAAACATTTTGATTTTATATCTGATATTTCAAAAAAAGTGTTATAAATGAATTAACATTTCATGTTCATGAGATTGGTTACTTTGCATTTAGTATTACTTGCTTAGAATGGATTTCTAGGGATGGAGCTGTGGAGTCAAAACTTTTGCACATTTTTAATATGGATCATGCATTTGTGAAATAGATGCCATTTGTTTATTACAAAGGTCAGCCTGTATCTCTTTAGGAAATGCTAAAAGCTTAAATATTTTAGTAAAGCAGAAATATTTTATTGGACTTTCCTGTCTAGTTAAAGTGCTTTTTGTAAGTGTAGGAGGGAGGGAGAAAGAGATAGGAAAAAAGAGAGAGAAGGAGAAAGAAGAATGTGACCTTTCTGCGTTTATATGTCTGATATTTTCTGAATGAATACAAATATCTTTGATCTGATTCAAGATAGAAATATCTGGAAGAAAGTAAAAAAAAAACTCTTAAAAAATATATGTCTGTCTGTATGGTGATGCAATTTTTTTTTTAAGGTTATGGAAGTTTAAGAAATAGTAAACAGTGTAAGATAAAAATAACAAAAGCAAGGTGGGATCAAGTTTGAACAGAGATAACTTTTCAAAACTTTCAAGCATTGTATGTTCTATTTATTGCAACCTGGGAAACATATCTCTAAGAATGGTTCACAATGATCTTGTTATCATTTGGATGTTATAGTTTGGAAATTTAATATGATTCTAAAGAGAGACAAAAGGTTCTTAATTTTGTAAACAGCCTTAGGGGCCTTCAAACATAGAAAGTAAAAATTCAACCCATAATTTCACAGTAGCTATTTACTTATAGTCTTTCATAATTTACCCTGAATTTTGTATTTTGACCTATAAAAACAGAACACTTTCCCCAATGTATATGGTGAGAGTGAAGACATAAATCAGATAATGCCCATAGCCCATTACCTGGTTCATACATACAAGTTCAAGCATCTTTCAGTGAAGATTTCTCTTTTTCTCAAATGAAGCTCTCCAACATTTGAATGTGGCGATCATCTCACTGCTCTTATATTTTTTTATGGAAAAATTTGTCTATATTCTTCTTCCATTTCCTCTTTGACACGGCTTTCAGATCCTCTCCTATGATGACAACCTTGTAAACAGGTTTTAACTTACAAACCTACCCAGCATTCCTTTCATGTCTTTCCTTTTGACAAAAATTCGTAAAAACCTCAAATGCCCTCAAGTATCCTAAAATTGTCAAAATCCTTTTTCTACAACTATTTCTATTTCTCTTCTTCAGCATTATTAACCCAAAAACATAATCTGTGAGAGTGACTTATACAGCAGCTAGTACAGTTCTCTCTTTTTTAAAAAATAAAACTCACTTTGCCAACCGTCAGGGCACACCAATCTCTAAAATCTTTATTGAATTTCCTGCCATAATTAGTCCATTTCTTTCACGAAAAGCTTTCAACTAATTCAGCAGCCATCAGAAAGTAAGGGGTCATTAAAACCATAATTTCAACCAACACCCCTTCTCATCCATCCATCCAGAATCTCATCTACTATTTTATTGCTGAGTCCCTTGGACATGTTAGACATTTTCCTAGTTTTATCAGAATGAACAGCTTTCACACTAGCTAGAGTGGATCTACATCTGATTTCTACCTCCCAGTGTACATAATACAGATATATACTCCAATCCCCTGACTCCTATCTCTTAATGAACAGTTGTTAGATAGCAAGTCCCCGTCCTATGTTTCTCTGTGTGAGAGTCTGGTAAATCTCCTAAAATCTACTTGACACATCAGGGTATCATAGTATCATTATCTTGTTCATTGGAAACAGGTGGCAATAGTAGAAAGTGAGTATAATCTAGATTGTGTCCTGGGCTTCATCACTTATAAAATTTGTCCACAAAAACAGAGGACACTGAGGGAAGAAAAAGAAGGTAAAACTTCCTGTGTCTTATACTTAAGACTTTTTGGTTTGAAGATGGTGCCATTTGCCTTTGAAACTTACTCCTAGACATTCTATGCAAACTTCGAGAGTTAGGACTGGATGTCCCCTTTCGCCAAGAAATCTTGTCCTGGGAGGCAGGAGAAAAGAGCAAGGAAGCATGTCTCTCTTTCTTTGGGAAAACAAACAGACTTAGTTCTTCCCTGTTGGCCAAACCTAAATATCAGAAGAAAAGCCTTCATTGATGGATGAGATAGATTCCACCCTTCAGGTAGAGGGGCTAATGCTAGGTAGGAAATACCTGAGCATTTATTACATCATAGTTATTAGGGAACATAAAGCAAATAGAACCTGTGACTGTGCTTTTTTTTCCCCCCCTTTTATTGTGTCCACATTCCTATATCAAAGTCATTTGAAGACTCTAAGTCTGTAGTAAGGTCTTAGCTATATTTGGCATTTTTAAGACAGAAGTTTTTTTTTTTCTATGATAAATATCTACTTACTAATAATAGACCTTAGGAAGGATCCGTGGCAGACTGTACTATTTAGTGTTTCAATACAGTGCATTTATTTTACTGTGAACTCAAACTGGAAACACTGATAATTCCTGTTTCACAAATGAAAGAACTGAAGGACAGAATTAAATGGGGTTCTCAAAGTCAAACAAATTAATAGAAGAGTCAGACTAAAGATCTAGGTCGTGTGATCCTAGCCTTGTGCTCATTTTATATTATTCTGGTATTTATTTGAATTCATTTAAAAAATTACTTTCCACTTCCTCTGGAGTTTGAAAACATATTGATAATTTTGTCTTTATGGTCATCTTCCATTAAGTTTCCAAAGAAAACATTTATTAAATATTCTTAATCTTGAAGTCATGAATAACAGGCAGAAATTCATTAGAGAACTTCAAAAACACTGAGCCCTTTTAAGGAAGAACCACTGTCATTTTTGTGCAGATTTCACAACACTGAGGAGATTCTTCTGTTAACTTGTTGACTGTTGATGCCACTGGTTTCTCTTAATGGTGGACAACGGGTTGAAACCACAATCTTCAATGCCTCAGAATTATATTCCATACTAAGGTCTGGAGAGTTTTCCTTAAATAAACAACAAACATATTTACTAATTAATTCAAGTTAGACCACCCATGTTTTTCTGCTTCTGTCCTTCACTGCTTCCCTTGGTTGCAGTGTTTTAGCCTTAAAGGGAAGTATTTAAGAATCCCTGTCTCCACGCTTAGCCCAGCTTTCCAGAGCCTTCACTTCTCCATTTGTCTGTTGATAAAGTTGGATTAGATAATTTTTATCTTATTTAACATAAGGCTGGCCATTGTAACAAACAAACCCAAAATACATGACGGATCAAGCATTATACATGTGCTTCTCATTCCAGTAAGCTCAAAAATGAATGTTCCTAATTGGTGGTCAGCTCAGAGATGCAGGATTTTTTTATGTTGTGCTTCCATCATTGTTGATCACACCTAATAAAGAAGTTTTATGTGTTTATGGGGGGGGAGCAGGAAAGAGGGTGGAGCTCATCCATGGAAGGGTTTTATGGCCTCAGCCTAGAGTAGCACACATCAATTCAACTTATGTTCCACTAGCTAATCCTCCTGGACATGGCCAAAAATAACGCAAATGTGTTCTCAGGAAGAGGAAAAAAAGTTTCGGTAAAATGCTAGTGCTGGTCTATAGTGTCTGCACGGTTCCTGTTCATTTCCCATACTTTGTAACAGTAGGCTATGTAGGGCTACAAAATAATTGATATGGAATAGGCCTTTATTTTAGATATTTATAAGAGAGTATATATATATGTATATATATTATTTTATTTTACTATTTTTGTTTTTCTATATTATAGTCCCTTAGATAGAGTCTCCTGGTTGGAATTACATGAACCTGCCTTACAATGTGTAAAAGAGATTTCCTTGACTTGAATCAACTTCTATTTCTGCATCTAACCAGTCTAGATCTGTTATTACCCTCTTAGCTCCTGTTTTCCATTGTTCTCTGAGAAAACTTTGGGAATTCTCATAAATTGTTCTTAAACCAATTTTCTTTGGATATTATGGATTTTGATTTTCTAACTTTCCCTTCTGAAGTTTCTAACTCACTGTATTTTATTCTTTTTTTTTTAATTTACCAGGAAGCAGATACCTGTTACTATCTGCTGTGATGATGCCAAACTTAATTAATTACATAATTATCATTGTGGTTCAGCATTGCCACCTTTTTAATGCCTCTAGTGACACAAGTGTTTTATTTAAGACAGTCAAGAGTAGCTCCTTTTCTGTTTTCGTGTGAACTCTTCTCAGAACCAATTGTTTACAGCACTGTGGAATTAGTTACATCAACTATGCCCCAATGTGACATTCATCATATCTCTTTTATTGCTTCTCATTGTTTTCTCAGCGTTTTAAATTTGCCATCACTGTTCATTTGTTCATTTCTTTTGCTGTGTGGACTGTGATTAAGTGGAATAATACACAACTGAGTTAGCATTCTAACTCTGTCACTGATAGGATGTGTGACCTTCAAGATGTCATTTAACATTTATGAGAGTCAGTTTTCTCATCTACAAAATAAAAAGGTAAATTATATCTGCACAATTTTGAACTTTACATGAGATAACATGTATTAAAAACCCTAATACATTTCCTAGAACATAAGAGGGGTTGAACAATTTTTCCCTTTCTTCTACTTGGTTGAAGGGACCCATAAAACCAGATTCATTGGTTCAATTTCTGTGTGTCCCATGGAAATACAACAAGATTGGAGATATTAATGAAACTGGATTGAGATATTCTGGCATATTATTAGGTTTAGAAAGGTTTTGAGAAGTAATTCAGTATAACCTCTTAGTATCAACTGTTTGCAAGGACCTTTTCAATGAATGGACGTGAACACAGAAACAGGTCTAAAGTTTTACAATATATTTACAATGAGTTTATCACTTAGAATGGAGAACTGAATGTCAGCCAATAATTACAAGAGAGAGAGAGCTTATTTCTAATTATTGAGAGCCAAGTAGGGCTTCTTAGACTACATTACATTTGACCTGTATCTTAAAGAATTAGGAGGATTTGGGCAGGTGGATATAAGAAATATCTATGTTGATTTAAAGTTTAATTCAAGCAGGATTATTTGGACCTCAATTTGTGTACTCTCATGTGATAGAAAAATATTGAACATTTCTGGCATTCTTCATTGGAAACTCTATTATTGAATAGATATAGAGATCAGAGATTTGCTCTCCTTATTAAAATTTAACAATCAAAGTCTCAAAGGCGATGCTTTCACAACTCGGTCAGATAAACCTACTTTCAGAAGAATACTTTTCACTCAAGAAGGGAGTAGCTCTTCTTCTCCTTCTTTGTTATGGTAGCACTCGGTCATAGCTATACATGTAGCATTGACATACCTATCTCAGGCAAGGTTGCCATGCATTATTTACCAAGTATCTACTCTACGCCAGGTACTTCTCCAGTATAGAAAAGAAAACAATGTAACTAACTATATGTGCTCTCATATTAATCCAAAATTTTTTAAAAAGACACATCTTCATCCTCATCAAGGTATGTTCTAGTGGGCCAAATAGATGGTAAACTTAATGAATAATAACATTGGTAAATATATAATAAATACACCTTTTAAAACATTTTATATATAATAAATCATTTTATATGCACATATATATACACATATGCATAATGCCACAAGGAAATAAAACCTAGGAAATTAAAAAAAATACAGAGGAAGGTAAAGGTAATGGCAAACTTTTGCAGGAAGAAGGTAATCTGTAGTTTTATGCAAGGGAGACAGAGTAGATACCCTTAAAGAGAGAACATTTTACTAGGCATAAAAAGTGAAGAGAATCACATTTGCTAATATCAGTGGAAAGAGATTTGTAGGCAAAGAGCACAAGTGCAAAGATCCTAAATTATGACTGTACTTGGTGTGTGGCTAAACAGCTGAAAGTTCAGACAGCCCAAAGGAAAAATAAGCAATAATAAAAGTCGTGAAAGTAATAAAATACTATCTCAGTGCAGTAACATGAGTGTGGATTTGGAGCAAATAAATCCCATCAAAACCATAGCAATCCCATAAAGACCATAATTAAGGAAGCCAACTTCTCATTTTATTATTCATCTTCTTGATTGTCTTTCTTTAACCTATCAAAAATTACAACTCGTCATACAAAAATTAAAATTATGAATCTTTAGAATTATGATATATACTCTTTAAATATAGGGTGGATATAAAGTTTGTGTGCAATTTAAAATAGTTATAACTTTAAATTGCACCCAAACTTTGTGTCTACCCCGTATATCTTTAGAATTTTATACTGTAAAATATCACTGATAATAGTTACAATGCTGTGTGGTCATAACAATTGACACTGGCAAAGCACTAACTCTGTGCTGAGGACACTTCTGAGCACATTGACACTAACTTGGCTGTGGTGACTGGCCTCCAAGTGGCCTCCACCCATCCTCACCTCCTGAGCTTCTTGCTCTTACGTAGTCCCCACCCACACTGAATAGAGCTAACCTTGTAACAAATAGAATACTGCCTAAGTGAAACATGCAATGTCTGAGATTAGGCCTCAAAAAACATTAGGCCCTCCACCTTCTTCTCCTTTGGGTCACTCACTCCTCCATGTCAAGGGAATAACATCTGAGCAGCCTATGGAGAGGGCTGCATAGGGTGAAACTGAGCCCTCCTGCCCAACACGTCATTGACATGCTGGACAGGCAAATCAGCCACCTTTGAAACAGGTCCTTCAGCCCCACCAAGATTTCAGGCAACTGCAGTTCCAGTTGCCATCTTAACTGCCACCTCATGAGCAACTCAGGGACAGCACTGTCTGGCTAACTCGCTTCAAGATTTCTGATGCACAGAAATTATGACAGATACTAAAGGTGTACTGTTGTTTTAAGCCATTATGTTTTGGAGTAATGTGTTATACAACAATAGATAAATAGTCTTCTGTTCCTTTAGCTCATTCCATGATGTCGGATAGGTGACATAACTTTAAACTTTTAAATTAATGAAAGGACTGGAAGGGAACAGAACAATGGATCCCTTTACCTTGAACACGCTATAATTTTATATGTCTTACCTTACTATACTTCAGACCAAAAAAAAAAGAAAGAAAGAAAAACAATTCAATCTTCCTTAAGAACAGTTTTTGTTGATAACCATTTATTTTCTCTGCAGTGGCCTTTTGCCATATCTAACTCATTGGTCTTTAATGCTGTTTTTGATATATTGCTCAATACATCCACAAACCCACCCCTAGAATGTTATATGAGGCTGGCGTAATGCTAACTCTTTTAAACCACAGGGGAAGCAAATGCTTCTAATTTATGCTGCCTTTTTATTCCCTACATAATTTTGATTTTAATGCTTCATCTTGACTACATCAATATCCTTTTGCCACTAGCAATTGAAAACAAAAAGTAAATGTTTCATTCCTCCTCTTGGCCAGCTAAAAGGGAATGCTCATGGCTCCAGGACTTGATGTAGATGGAAGGAATTATGATTAACTTTGCAGAAGGTGTTTAATATATTAGGAAACAGTCAATTTGAAAGTCTAGAGATCTGTATGATGGTTCCAACTCTGAAAAATCATTAGCTAGTAGTTTTTGTTTGTGTGTGTATTTACTTATCAACTGAAAGTATTTAAAATAGCTTATTTTAGTCCATCATGCATGAAGACTAATTGGAAATATATTAGGTTTCATAGTATTTTATAACTGGGCAGATTCCAATTACAGCTAAAGTTCATAGCCATTGTCTAATGTAAAGTCTAACTATAAATCTGACCCCAAAAGAAAGACACTAAAATGCATAACTACTGATATTACCATAACTTCATATATCTCCTCTTAACCTAACACCAAGATTATGCATTTCCTATGCCAGAGGGTGAAAAGATTAAAATGTAGAGGAAATATTATCGGTATCCACATAATAAATAAGATTTTAATCTTCCAATATTTTTCCTGTGAAGATCTTTTCCCACATTGTTCCTATAATCTCTGAGCATATGTCTATATCTATAACCACTAATAAATATGAACATAATTGCACAACCAAATCCAGCACCAACAGGTTAGTAGGCATATATATCCAACAGATAGTACAAACTGTTACTGGGAAAAAGCAGGCTATTATCATGCTTCTATTCACTAAAATAAAGCTTATAAACAAAAAAAGCATGCATTAAAAAATACTGTAGTATGGATAAGTATAGAATGGCATAACACTCAAATATAGTTTAATATTGGTGCAGCTATTGTTTCAGAACTCAGATATAAGAAGTGGGTTAAATGCACTCTCTAAATGTCAGGGAAGCCTATTACCATAGAAAAATTTTAAAACCCCATCTATTAGTGTGTGGTCCTTGAATTGGATTCAAAAATCTGGTTGTGCTAAGTTGACGTTTTATATTATGAAGGCCATGAGAGCTCATTGATATCTCTGAGCTATAGAAGATTATTCTCTGAATAGAATGGGTTAGTATAAATGATATGAGGCTCTTTCTAACTCTGACAGTAAGAGTCTCTTTTACTTTTGCACTCCTTTTTAGTTGAGTCCGAATGAACTAATATTATAATGAGAACACTAATGTTATCTCTTATAGCAAAATCTGCTGGATTAGGCTCAAAATAATTTCAACCCTATGTATCTCATGGTCCCACAATGATCTGAGCTAATCTTTACTATATAGATTTTAAAAATTACTATGGGATCAGGGGAAGTTGGATTAGAACTGGATATTGGTAGGATCAAAATAGACCTTAAAGTGCATGGCAAGTAGGCAATTTTTGAATCAAATAAGCAGAATTACTGAGGAACTGTTATGTGGATTAGGAATCTACCGCTGTTCTGACATCTTACAGCATTACTGGTAAGGCCTAGCTGATAAGCTTATTCAGCAACTTTGAATTACTGTGGGGACAAGAGTTACCCAGTCATTTTTTACTAGAAAGAAAAATAATGCTTGTTGCATTTGACACATTGCAATGGCCACAAGATAGTTGCGTCTTAGAAATATGCCAGCCCTATAGATGACCCAAAGATATTTGGGGATAAAAGGGTTCTTTGAGATCTTTTTTCTTTTCTTTAATAGATGAAGCAGTAGGAAACCAGAAAAAGTTATTTGCATTGCCTAAAGTCGTGCAAAAATTTAGTTTCAAAGCCATTTCTAGAACTCACATCTATTACTCCCTTTATGCAGTTTGCTTTATGCTTTGTGCTTCTGTTTCCAATTAAGAAGACAATCAAGAAAATGACAGGTAGAGAAAGGTGCAACTTTCATGTATGGTTCTCCATTGGGAGATCACATGTTATCCTTACTGCATACTTTGCAAAATATCCTTAATTGGATTAAAGGGTTAAGGGAAAAAATTGTGAAGTGAAGGACAGGTGAAAAGGCATATGATATTAGAAAGGAGAGATACTTTCTAAGCAGAGAATCATGGAATAAATTACCCCAAAGTGATAAATTGAACTGCATATGAATTTCAATCTGCCATTTATCAAAAAATAAACAAATAAATATAAGGTGGAATCAGGAAATACAATTCACTAACCTTGATGGGTAAGGTCTTCATGTTCTTAATTTAAAAACAAATTTAAAAAAAAAAAACCAAAAAACTCTTCATTCCAAAAGAAAAAAATATATAATAGAATAAAAGCAAGAACCTTAAATAAACCAAGTCCAAATGGTCCAAGCCATTAAAATATTCCAGACTCACAAGTAAATAAAACATTGCAATTCAATAAAGCGTGTTACCATTTTCCCCTATCAAATTTTCAAATATCTAAAAATTATGGTACTCAGTGAAGCTGTGGGGAAATTAGACTTATTACAGTACTAGCAGATAATATTATTTATACTAAATATTTGCTCCTCTCTACTGGTTCCATTGATTAGAGGTTCCTGTTGTGCTCGTCCTACCTTACAACTTCAGCCAATAGGATGCCAGCAAAGGGACAGATGTGAGCCGCCATGATAGCTCTTTTCCCTCCATCCTGAGAACAGTGTGTCCCAGATAGAACTGTGTCATCAGTTAGATCCCCGAATGAAGGAAACGCATGGACAAGAGCTACAACTGACCCACAGTAAATGGGGACGGGTAGGAAGAAATGAAATTTTATTGTTGAACCTGCTGAAATGTTGATACTGTTTTTTTATTTCTTATAGTAAACTATGTACATTAATGCAATTATGGGGTACAGTGTGCTATTTTCATATACATTTTGAAATACTCTCATCAAACTGGTTAACATAATCTTCATGTCATTTTCTTCATGTTATTAGTTAAGACATTCATACTCTGCTTTTAGAAAGATTCACTTGTACCCTTGTAAGATAGACCAAAAAGGTGACCCCACCAATCACCCTCCCTCCCCCCATGCACCCCCCTCACCTGATGCTGTTTTTATTGCAACATAGCCTACCAAAAGCTGAGAAATATAGTAGGAATGTGAACAGCACCATATTTCTTAAAAACACTTTGGCAATTCATATTAGAGGTCTTACAAAGTAGTTGATACTATTGACTTAAATTCCCTTTTATGACTCTATGTGCCAAGACGTTCATTGCAACTGGTGAAAATTTTAAGCAAGCCAAACGTCCAAAATTAAGAGGATGATTAAATAAATTATGATAAATCTATCCTATGGAATGTTATAGAGCCATTAAAATTGTGTTTACAAGGAATATTTAATGGTATAGAAAATGGTCACTATCTGACAGAACAAGGTACACATTAGAAAATGCCGAATGATGCCAAAGTTGTAATATCTACAAATGCATATTAAAAAATTGGAAGGAAATATATCAAAAATGTCATGAGTGTTTATTTCTTAAAAGGCGAAAGAAAGGGTTATTTGATTATTCTTTTTATAAGTCTCTGTATTTTAAAAAGTGTGAACAAGGACATTAATTTTTATAATCAGAAATTTATGTTTAAATTGTTCATAATGAAATAATGATATCTCAGAGAGACTGAGTAGATTGTAGAGGAGCCAGACTTAGAACCTGGGTCTATCTATGCTTTTAACTATTACAGGTTTGTTATTTTCACATTAGACTGCATGGACAGTTTCCTTTAACATCCAACATTCAAAAGTCTTTTGATCTAGATGGAAACAGAGTGCAGTCTTTCCTCTTCGTCACAACACCTTCTCTCACAAGGCTCCTATTTCATCTTCAAAATAGCACTCTGAGTAGCAGAGTGACTTTGTATTGTAATCATCTAGTAAATATTAGTTGTGCATATATTTATTTTATTTCTTTAATTTTTGAGACACAGTCTCACTCTGTTGCCCAGGCTAGGGTGCTGTGGCATCAGCCTAGCTCATAGCAACATCCAATTCTTGGGTTCAAGCGATCCTCTTGTCTCAGCCTCTCCAGTAACCTGGACTATACTTGTGTGCCACCAGGTGCAGCTAATTTTTTTATTTTTAGTATAGATGGCATTTTGCTTTCATCCAGGCTGGTCTCCAACTCCTGAGCCCAAGCAATCCTCCAGCTTTGGCCTTCCACAGTGCTAAGATTACAGGAGTGAGCCAGGGCACCTGACCGATGCTTGATTTAAAGACCCAGACTCACCTGGAAAAATGCAAGCACTTTTCTCTGTAGAGTATCAGACACACAAGGTAGATTGGAAATGGATGTTACATTTTTCCACGTAATTCTCTATAATTTATTCATTCGTGTTAGCCTTCCCCATTGAAAGATGATTATTATCCCTCAATCTTTAATTTATAAATACTGCCTCAATAAACATCTTTCTTCCCTAATTGTGCACTGGAGCAGATATTTGATAGTCAGATATTACAAATTTAAGAATGGCCTTCCTAATGTGTGTCTAATGAATCTAACTTAACCTCTGGGAGAATCATTGAGACACTCCTCTCTGAAGACATTTTCCATTGCTTTGCCTTGCTTAACATTCATACCTCCATGTCTGCATTAGTTAGGTAGGGTTTCCATAACAAAATATCCCAGATAATGTGCCTCAAACAACAGAAATTTATTTCATCACATTTCTGGTAGCTAGAAGCTTAAGACTGAGGCATTGGTAGGTTGGTATTTTTCTGAGTGCTCTGTCCTTGGCTTGTAGGACTTGACTTCACATGATCTTTCCTTTAAGAGGGTCTTCCCTCTGTGTCTGTATCCTCACCTCCTCTTCTTATAAGATCACATTCATATCGGATCAGGGCCTACTCTTGTGGTCTCATTTTGAGGTACTGAAATTTTTACTTGAACATATAAATGTTGGAGACACTCAATTCTCAGCCCATAACAGCACCATTGATTTGCTTGCCTTCTAGGGATTTGACCCTAGCTGATAGCAACTTCTACTCTCAATGTCCAGTGCCTTGAACATCCCAGGTACTTAATGAATGTTGGTTGGGCCAATCAGACTATGGATGCTCCGGAGCATAGAAATTTAAAGAGTGCAATGCTGAGGAAACTAGGATTTCAGAGACGGTTTCTTGGGACATGGACCAAATTCTGCATAAAGGGAAGATTTGTGCTCACAGAAGATAAGGCTCCCTCCAAAACGGGAATAAATTACAAAAGTTGACATGATTTGATAGATGAATGGAATGGTGAGGAAAATCAAAACTCACAGGACTAGTCAGAGTTTGGAAATCATCTAATCCGTAAGGACATTTGAATCATTTCCACTGAGGTCATTGAATCCCTCCTTGAACATTTGCACAAATTAAAACATGCTTGCTGCAGTTGGGGGATTGAATTATTTGTCATTGGCATAGGACTTACCCAAATTCCCTCATTTAGGTAGCATATGAGTGAGTTTGGCTGCATTTACATGCCATATCTCCTATTACTCATTTGACATTTTTTCATTTAATTGACTCTCATTTCTCACACAGTGTATTGGAAATGGAATTTTATATAATTATGAGAACTACTTGAGAAACAGTACCTGCTAGTCCAAATAGAAAGTATCAATATAAATAAATCTATTACTACATATGCATACCTAAAACATGTCACGTACCACAAGTCCTGGGCATACCAAGCTTTTAGAAAAATTTATTATGATAAAACTCTTTAAAATAAGCTTGAATTAGTCCTTTTCATGTGGGCAATAAATAAATGCAACATTTGTAAGTTATGACAAAGAAGAAACGCTGGTTTCAGATGGAGGCAGACAGGCTAAATGTTGGGAGAGACTCAATCAGCAGAACAATTTCCCTGGAATCCTGCCTAAGAGCAGTGGCCAATGGAAAGAACATCACCGTGGTGGCAACACCAAAAGGTCAATCCCTTTACTTAGAAGCAGGCTCCTCACAGTTTGTGCTTTAATTTAAACTGAAAAATAATAGAACTCTATTTTAAGTGATTACAGTTTAAACAATTCGCCTACAATCTGATTTCATCTGTAAATTTGCTCAGCAAATCCTTTCTCCATAAAGAGGAGAAAAGAAAATTTCTGAGGACTTAACAAACTTTTGCTTAAAAGACTCGATTTTCTGGTCCTGACTAGGCTTTGTGACCTTGAGCAATCCTTTTTATTTTACTGAACCTCAGTTTTTGGACTTAAGAAAGAATTGGGACGGAAGTGGTTCCTGTGGTCCCTGGAACAACCTCCTTACCATCAGCAGGAAATCTAGGAGGAATGCAGATTCTCAGGCTGGACTCTGGACCTACTGCACCAGAGACTCTGCAGTGAGGCCCCCCAATCTGTGTCGTAACAAGTCTTGCAGGTGATTCTGATGCTAAAGTTGAAAGGCCATTGGACTGTGGGATATAAAAAGCTCCTTTGGCCCTGCCATTTGTGAAATGCTGTGATCTGTGGTCGCTGAATGAGAGAGAGCAAAGGAGACCATGTTACCAGCAAGAGGGAAAGCTGGCTTGGATGAGCTGCTCGGAGAACGAATTTGCTCTTTGGAGAAGAGTCACCTGGCCTAACTAATGACTACAGATCCCACAGGGAGACAATCCTGGGAAGGGTTTCTCTGGCCACCTGGAAAGGAAGCAGCGACAATATGGGAGAATTCTCTCCTGGTGCTTAGAGATGGGAAAAGGCAGGCAGATAATATCTTCATTAGGAACAGCTTGGCGTGCGTCACGCATCATGTATACAAACAAAAGTGCTGTGTGATTTGGCCTCAGGAAGACTGTTCCGAGAGATACGAAAATTCTCATGAATCTGGGTTCTCCTTTTATTCCCTTTGGAATTTTTGGAAGGCTGGAGTTTCTGGGGAGGAGGGAAGCTGCCAGGAGGTAAATCAAAGCCAGGCCAAGAAAAAAGAGGCCATGAGGCACCGAGGCCATGAGGCATTTTCCGTCCCACAAATTCCTGAGGGAGCAACGATTTTCCCTGCAAACAAATCCATCACTCCCCCCGTGCAGCCTGCGCAGACGCACAGGCAGAATGGGTGGGAGCTGGAGGGAGGGCGATGGGGAGAGGGAAGAGGCAGAAAGGAATTCTGGCACCATCTAGTGGCCCGTGAGACAAGACTCTTATCCTAACGGACACAGCCTGGGGCTGGCTGGCACTGCAGCAACTTGTTTAAAAGAAAGCCTTTAATTCGGTTTAATTGCCATTTCCCAAGGAATTAACTAAACCCTGAGCTCCCCACTATGCAGGAGCAGAAAGCAACAGCCCTGATTGTGATGGTAGAGATGAGTGGACAGGAGGCTGCTATGCGATCAAAATGTCCTGAATGTATTAACAACTCCTTCCACTTGAAATACCGTAGCTCCATGGTGTACCTGTGGAATAGCGCATTCCAGCCACTGTGCCCAGTTCTGCAATGACTCTCAGCTACTCCTTCTGGAAGTTTATGGCAGTGCCTACCAGGGGGTTCCCCTCTCCTGAGCTCTTTCACTGTCTGTGCCTTCCTCTCTGACAGAAGGGATGCATTTGTCAGGCCCAACCCAGATGTCTTAAATGAGTTCCTTTCTATCCTTCTGTAGAGAAGTCAGACATGGGAGTGAATACATGCTTCATGCTAAACTAATCACTAGCTTGAAAGAACTGCTACTGCTGAAATCTTGGAGATAAATAATCAGGAGGAAGGGAATTGGGGAAAAAAAGTGGTCTGGAAAAAAAAAAGAAGAACAAAAGTATATATGTACTGGGGACCCTGAATGTTTAGCTCCTCTTTGATGGTTCCCACCACCCCATATCAGGAAACTCCTACAGGAACAATCTTAACTTATAGATGTGAAAAAGAGGGCCACAAAACAATACTCTAAATTATTTTGATTGAATTAGGTTATGATATCCTAAATTAGTGGGATTCAAATCTTGCTGCTACCAGAATCACCCAGGAAAGTGGCTAAAAATATATTCTCCAAATTGTACCCTAGACTTACTGATTCAGAAACTCTGGGGGTCAATAATATTTAGTAAATTTCCTAAGTCATTTAAGAAGTAGAGCCCAGGGTTTAGGAATATGTATTCTGAATTATCAGAACTCTGTTGGAATCCCAGTTTTATCCCATCTTTGCTGTATAGAATTGGGCAATTCATTTAGCTTTCCAAGGCCCTCCTTCCTCATTCATAACATGGGGATGATAATTGGATTTATCTTTTAATGCTGCTTTGAGTTCTGAGCCCAGCACTGTGTTTGGCACATAAAATGCTCAGAAATGCATGCAAGGTATCCAGCACTAATGCAAAAGCATTGGGAAGCCACTCCTGGAAAAGACTTTATTTCTCTCAATTATGCAGGGGATGTAGGCACAGTGATTACCTACTTGCACTGTGTGTGCCAGCAAATCACACCTTCGTGCCGTGGGCTCCCTAGCACTATCGCACTGTAGGGGTATTTTCCTAATAGGTAATTATCTACCTATCCTACTGTAAGTTACAAGAGGGTAAGGTTCAGATCTATTTAGCTTATCATTATATCAGAGACACAGGATCTAACTTTTCACCTACTATAGTGCCTGTCACATAGCAGGCATCCCAAAATAATGCTGCATTAAAAAAAAAAAAAAGAAAAGAAAAATATCCAATCAACTGTTACTCCTGAGTTGACCAATGTAATCTAGTTCAGAAATCAGAAACTATTAAATATGGCAGGGAGTGGTTATAAAATAACCCCAGCACAATTATTGTATAAACTGCTGATTAACTCGGGGGATTTAATAAGAATGTGTTTTTACTAAAGACTCGTGTGGAAACATGTAAAAGGTTAGAATTTTAACCATTATGATTAGTTGCTTGACAGTTGTCATGGGACAGAAGGGTTTCACGTTCTCAGATAATCCTTTGTTATGCTGGTGTCTCTAACTAAAACATAGGCCCGTGTTTTAGCTAACAAATAATTAGCCTTCATGAGATATGTGTAAACAAATCATTGACTCATGAACTTTCTAATTGTGCTCACCTATTATTTGATCTCAGCTCATAATGCTGCTATAAAAGAGATTCCAGCACTGGCTGGGGGACTAAATAGATTACTTTAAAAATCTTTCTTCTAGCCATTTAAACGGTCATATACATTTTATATGTATATGATTCATATATAATCACAGAGTTCAAACACATTCTTGGCATACATACCATCCAGAATATAGTGCTCAATAAAATGTTTATATGGAGGTTCCTAAGATTAGGGATGTCATATGGACTCCCCTGACCTACAACAAGCACTTTATTAATGTTTCCTTATAGCTCTCCTACTCCTTGTCTTCCTAATCCCATTTAACCTGTTTTATTATTTTTTTAAAAAATGTGACCTTCTAGTCTATAAAATTTACCGACTTATTACATGTATTGTTTATTGTTTAACTCTCCTAAAATGATAAGCTCGCCCTCATTCGATGGCTAATTTAGGCACAGGTCTTATTTTAAGTGAAAAGTAAAATAATTGATAATAATTAGGAATATTTAAGATTTGCCATCAGTATCATCTCTATGTCACCAAGGTTGAAAGCACCTAAATTGACCCAGCCCTGCAATTCTCTTATAAAAGGCATCACTTCTGCTTTGTGACTCCCCGTTCCTGTGAATAATTCAATAGGGGATAGACATTGTAAGATGGGGGCGAGTGTGCATTCCAGTGACCTGTGTTCAAACTCCAGTTCTTGAACTAAACAGCTCTGCAAGCTCAAGCCCATCACAGCAGGGCCCATTTTCTCTTTGTGCCGACTAGACTCAAAGGTACCTTCTACCTTCTGATTTCAAATCCTTTAAACTCACATCAATGTTACAGTTACTATAAATAAGAGGCTGAAAGAAAATGAGTGACAGAGTGGGGGCAAGTGGAGAAATGGGATGAACAAGGACCAGAGAAAGTGAGACATGACACACAATGTTTTTGACTTTGCCCTTTGCAGTGGGCCTGCTCTTTGGATAGCGGGATCTTGAAGTCGAAGAAATAGAGCACTGTGTTCCCAACCATTAGGAGAAGCAAATATCGATTTAATTTGCTATAATTACTTTAACACATAATTCTGTACAGTCGATTACTTTGTATTTTATGATCTAATGGTGCCTTGTTTATAATAGTGACAATAATAAATTTTAGCACTTATTGAGAACAAACTGCATCCCAGACACTGGGCTAATCACTACCCAAGCAGTATCTAATTTGAAGCTCATAACAGTTCCTGTGAGATACTGACTCTGAGCCCTATTTCACAGATGAAGAAACTGAGGCTTAACTAATGTGCCCATTATCTTGGAGTTAAATTCAGGCACATGAGACCAGGGCCTGCACACTTAAACTTTCCAAAATGCTTTCTCTCTATTTTAGCATTAATCACGCTGTGTAACTATGCTGTGCCTATCACCATCACTAGTGTCAACAGAATCTTTACCCATGCCTGTGCTTAGCCTAACATAATGTCCTAGTATGTTTGCAGTAGGGACAGAATATGTTTGTTGTGATGAGTAGAAAATGAATGACAGTTATTTGTGTCTTTTTACCTACACCTTGATATTGTTTTATTTTCCCAAATATGTCAAACAAGGACCAAATGACACCTAAGAATTTAATAACATGCACTACCTTATTTAAGTGATCAGTCTTTGAGTCCTTAAATATCGGAGGGAAGAGGTTTGGTGATAATAAAAATTTCAATATTGGCTTTGGCTGTAGATACATAAGAGAGGGATTGAAATAATCCCAGAAACATTTACTTAACAGTAAAATTGATTTTGAAGGCTATTAAGAGAAAAAAAAATCTCTTACATTTAAAAAAATTATTCATGTATGCACTTCTTCATTCTATAGATGGGCATTTCATGCTGCAGATTCAAATGTGACCAAGCAAAATGTAGTCTTTGTCCAGATGTCTCAATCCTGCTTATGCTAGAATTTATAATATGTGTGTGTGCGGGGGGGGGGGGGGGCACAGAGGAGACAGGAAGGGGAATTTAAAGAAACAATTATTTATATTTTGATATTAAAGCACAAAACTAAGAATAATACAGAACCTTTGGAACTTAAGAGAA
>CAUYQV010113509.1:0-10811 GCA_963574575.1 Galagoides demidoff
GTGGTCCCAGCTACTTGGGAGGCTGAGGCAGGAGACTCACTTGAGCCCAGGAGTTGGAGGTTGCTATGAGCTGTGATGCCATGGCACTCTACCCAGGGGGATAGCTTGAGGCTCCATCTCAAAAAAAAAAAAAAAAAAAGATAAGGGAGACTAGATGGAGCGAAAAGATGTTTCAAGTGGAAGAATGAAATAGGACACCTGCTGTTACTACCAGTAAGGCCCATGAGTGCAATTTCATTGGGCGCTCACAGTATGCCTCACCCAACACAAAGTTAAAGCTCAAGTCTTTTTGCATTCTGTGTCATTCTTACCAGGGCAACCATCTCTATTGAGTCCTGAGTGTGTCCCAGGTGCTGTGCTGAACACTATGCCTCTCGTCATTTGTTCAGCAATATTATGGGGTAGATCATGTCCTCTTTTTGCAGATGACAATATGAGACTGACTCATTGAGTAACTTCCTCAGGGTTACATAATAAATGCAATTCAAACTCTAACTTCAAAACTCATACTTTCAACCAGCACAGTGTCTGCACAGTGTCTTTATTTGTTGTGTCTTTTTGGTGTCTAGAGGTCCTGACACCAAGGTGGCCTTTGTGCCCAGGAATTATTATAACGGAGCTTTTCTCAACTCTGTTGAGCAACACGTCCTGCAGGGCAGTCCCACTGCTATTCTGCTGTTGCACTGTGGCCCCTCCTTCAGGTGGGCTGATCTTGGATGTACTCTGACTCCTGGCCTGGTAGTTACTGATGCTGCCTTGCTGTCGGGGAGACAGGTCCACATGGTGAGAGGCAAGTGTGCATGGAGTTGACAGCTGTGACATTGTGGCCAGGCGGGTCTGGGACTGCTGAGGGAGAATGCCTCTGAGGGGTAGGAAGTGGGCTGTGAGTCAGGAGTAAGGCTTCTGCAGCTGAACTGAGCAGTGGAGGTGTTCTCAGCTTTTGGAAGATGCCTGCCAGCCAGCCAGCCAGCCCCACTTGGATGGCTCTTCCCGTATTCTGTGTTTACCTGTGCAGTTCAAGTTACCAGCATAGACAAAACAGTCACCTGTGTGTCATTACTGTTCTACAAATCCTGCATATAGTTTTTGTTGCTTAGCAGACCTGGACAGCCTGGGCAATAGAGAAGTGCCTGTGTGTCCACCTGGCTGGGCAGCAGTCAGGTGTGGCATTGGGGGGTGATCACTGCCAGTCACCAGAGATGCCAGCTGCACATTTATATGGAGAGCACAAAGAAAGCTGCTGTGCAGGGCACTGGAGACATTTCATTTGCAAAGACAAGGCACAAAATCCTTCAGTTTATGTCCGGAATGAGATACCCTAAGGGAACAAAAGGCCTCCCTAGAGCGGATGGTCCTTTGTGCCATAGTGGAAGGATTTCTGAAGCCTCCGCCTTGGAGCTGATCTGTTGTTTATCTACAGGCCTGGCCAGACCTGGCTGGGCACCCTGGATCTGCCACTGACAGTCACCGTGCAGAATCTTAGAAGTTGTTTGAACCTCTCTGAGCCTCTCATGTAAGACAGGAAACTCTGTGCCCCCTGCAGAAAGGCAGATGGATAGAATGAGACAGTGAATATGATACTCTTTGTGTGGGGCAAGGCATACTGTGAACATCAGTGTAGTAACAATGGGTTTAACTCAGGAAGCAAACTGGTACTTGTGGCAGAAGCAGAACAGCTTGGAAAAGGGTGACATCTTAATATCAAATAAAGTGTGATTTGGACTGTCTAGGTACAGCCGGAGACTGTTTATTCCCAACTCATTGAGTCATCTAAAACAGAGCGCTCGGTCACCAGGTTAAAGTGGTATTGGTAGCAGTTTACATTTGGCTAAAGGTGCTGGATGAGAAATGTGGTGAAATAGCATTGCACTTCCCAGAGTGAGGAGTGTTGGGCTGGGGAGCAGGACTCGTCCTTGTACCAGCTTTGTTACTTTGTGCTCTAGTTTGTCAAGTAACTGTACAGTTAACTGAAAAATATTTATTGTGACAGTCAGGAACGAGTTGGAGTATCTGTATTCACTCTGTGGAATATAGGCCATTTAAAATGACTGAGTTTATTTAACAAAGCTTGGAAATTTCTTTAAAAATTTCATGTTAATATCAGGGTATATATGATTAGTTACAGAAATTTGTATAGCATGCAAATATTAGTAAAAGAAAGTTGGTGTAATTCTCCTAAGATCTTGTAATGAAGACTTTAAGAGGTGAAGCATTACTAGAAATAAAGAGAACTATTCTATGATGATAGAAGTCGTCACCAGAATAATTACATGCATATCATCATTTAAATGTATTTGCAGCCCTTAACATAGCTTCAGATATACAGGAAAATAATCAAAATAGTAAGTCCACAGTTGTCTAGAGGGAAACTTTCAGTTAACCCAGTTCTCTCAATATGATAGGACAGACAGACAATAAGTCCCCTAGGACAAGGAGATCTTGATATAATGTATAAAGAGAGAGGATAGCATATATGAAATTGACAAATTCACTTTGGTTTTTCTGTATGTGAACTATTAACCAAAGACAACCATATGACGGGCCATATACAAAGCTTCAAAAAAAAGTCATGTTTTTAATCAGAAAGAACATTCACTTTAACTTCTATGGCGTTAAAGTAGAAGTCAGTAACATTAAAGATAACTAGAATAACTCCAGTTACTTGTAAATAAGAGAAAACGTTTATAAATAAACTGCGCAGAGTACTTAGACTGGAGAAGGACTTTTGCTTTTTAAAACTTTACCTTCTCAGAACAATTCTGTCATGATCTAAAGATTTTTGAGTCAAAATCACATTGTCTACGTATCTGTTCGGGAGAAAATTTGTATGTATGTGTTGGTTTAAATATATATATATTTTTTTGAGATGGAGCCTCAAGCTGTCCCCCTGGGTAGAGTGCCATGGCATCACAGCTCATAGCAACCTCCAACTCCTGGGCTCAAGCGAGTCTCCTGCCTTAGCCTCCCAAGTAGCTGGGACCACAGGTGCCCGCCACAATGCCCGGCCATTTTTTGGTTGCAGCCATCATTGTTGTTTAGCAGGCCCAGGCTGGGGATTCGAACCCGCCACCTTAGGTGTATGTGGCTGGCGCCTTAGCCGATTGAGCCACAGGCGCCGAGCCTGTTGGATTAAATATTTCAAGTGATGCAGAAATATGTATGTAGGGTAGAAAGCTGAAATTTGCATTCCCCCTTCTCTAGAGGTAACCATTGTTAATAAGTATTTATTCTAAATGTTTTTGTATATTGTAAAACCAATATGAATATATGGATATATTTAAAAATCACTAATAATTATGCATTTATTCAATACATACTTATAGACCTCCCCTGTATGCCAGGTACGATTCTAAATGCTTTCTATGTGATAACTCATTTCATTTTTAGAGCAACCCTGTTGTGACTGTTTTATAGTGAGGAAACTGAGCCACAGAGAGGCTGGAATCAGGAAGTATTGGAGTTGGGATATGAATCCAGACAGCCTGGCCTTAATGCTGTAATGATTATTCTAGATTACATGTCAAAACCTTTGGCTTTGCCTCCAACAGGAGTTCACTTGAGCTTTGTCAAAGTGGAATACATGAGACTTTTTATCCCTTTAAACCTAAACCTAAATCTTGGATTTGTTCCATACCTTGGCTAGGCTCTTTGAGGACTGAACAGAGGGACTTTTCAAGCCTGCTTTAATTCACCAGTCTCTGATTTAGCTTCTTGGAAAGTAGATGTGAAAGAGAGACATTTTGCCAGAAAAGAGGCAGTTAGCTAGACTGACACTTTCCAGGGAAGAGGCCGTGCAACCGCCTATGTATGACCTTGGCCACGTGGGCAGGGAAAGAAGAGCTTTGCCCATGCTAGGTGACCTGGACTTCAGAAAAGAGGCACAGAGTCATCAGTGTCCTGGGGCTGGCTGCCTCATTGATTTCTCTTCTCCTGGGGCAGATGGTGTGTGGAGCTTTCTCTCCTGGAGGCCAATATATGCAGTTTCCAACCTAGCAGGGCAGGTTTTTGTCCTTCTTTGTCTGAATGCAAATAACATTCTCATAATCAGCCCACATATTCCAGAATAGCCTTTTGTGTGATGGGGTAGGTTGGAGTAGGGCAAGAGTCCATTTTGACTCATAGGTACCTTTTCTGTATTTATTGCTGATAACAGTATATCAGATTAAAGATTTTTTTTTTCCTGATTCTGAAGAGGACTTAGGGAGTCAGAGGATAGGGCACATCTAAGTTTGCTAAAAACAGAATTATGGATAGTATGGATAGTGTGGAAAAATCACTTCTTGAACTTCTGGCCTCAAGCAGTCCTCCTGCCTTCGCTGCCCAAAGTGTTGGGATTGCAAGTGGGAGTCCTTGCGCTCAGCTGAAAAGCCACTTCTTAGTTAGGGAGCTTGTAATGTGAGTGTTAGAAGCCACACGTACTTAAGTTGACAAATGCAAATGTACCCTATGTTAGGGTAACACTCCTAGGTCTGGGGTACCACTGTGTGTTGTCCAGTACAAAATGCTGAAGTGTAGGAGGTGGGCCTTTTCTCTCAGGGGTGAGATGGGAAAGAAAAGGAACTTAAAGTTTTTGGCATCTATCTGTGAGCTGTTGTACTTGTGGCATTCCACTTAATACAATCTGGCAGGTAAATGTTATTTTCTTGAGGATGAAGAAAGAGGCTTAGAGACGTTAAGAGAGTTCAGAGTCACACGATTTTAAGTCAAGAAATGAAATAGTTGGTGAATTCAGGGATTCCCCTTCAAAGCTCTTGATGTACTGTGACAGGTGGTTACACCCCGGTTGGTAGGAGTGAGTGAGGCACTCAAGTGCCCAGGTTTTGTGGGACGAGGGCCTGAGGGGTATGCTGATCTCTCCATGCTAGAGCTGCCACGTGTGGCTGAATGATACAGACTGCCCATATCGAGAAAAGCCCCATATTTAAGAGTTATTCTTTGTGAAAATGAAGATCATCGAGAGGAAGGCCAAAGCTGCTAACTCAGACCTGCTGAGGCTGGGGGTCGGCCAGGGCATGCTCATCTGGCAGTGTGGGAGGCAGACAGAGGGGCAGGGAGCATGGAGGTGGGGCAGAGGGAGGCTTAGTTGAACCCTGATGGGGGCTGCTTACCTGGGGGGATGGAGGCAGCTCACCAGAAGCGGTACCTACCATGTGATTGATGGGAAATTGGGGCAACTGCCAGTTGTTAGTTAAGTTGGCATTTGGGGCTGATTGTTACAGAGCCGTCCTGTAGCTCCCTGCCTTCCTATAAGTCTGATGTGTGGCTGGATGGCTTCCTGGCAGGTAGCTGCAGGATGTGGATGAGTTGTGTCTTTATATATGGCTGGGCCATTATCCTTTTGTAATGTCAATTTCTCATCTTGTTACTAGAGATACTAAATGACAAATTGGATAGGTTGGTAATTTTTTAGATGTCCATATTCCCTGAAAGAAGTTTTTCACCTTGAAATTTAATCAGAATTAATATAAACCATTGGACCATTAACCTCAGAGATTTAAAATAGGAAGGCTTCAACAGTATTGCCTTTCAGCTGGTCTGAAGAAGAAATAGGCAAAAAGGCATTTCATGGCTTAGGAAATTTCCATCTCTAAGTCTTGGGTCATCAGACCAAGGGAATAGATTGAGGGCTGGTGCTTGGGTCTGTGGAGAGGTGTGCTCAGTGTGCATGCCAAGCCTGGACTTGACACTAAGGCTCATTGCATTTTGTCTTCTGTTCTACTTTCTGGATGCACCTACTTGTTTCTCCAGAAAAATTCCTTTGAAAAACTTTACAAAAGAGATATATGCTCATTGAAAATAGTTCAAATAGTATCAAAAACCAAAAACTAAAGTATATGGAAGAATGTTTTTTCTCTTGTTTTTGGGGTAACCACTATTCACACTTGATGTATTTTCTTCCATATCTTTTCCAGTGCACATACAAATACATATGCACATTTTAAAAAACAAAATAGTGAATACTTGATACTTAGTATTCTGCAACTTCCAACCCCCACTACCTAGTGGTATTCAGGGATGTCCTTTCATGATGATACATTTAGATCTCACAGACTCCTTTTGGCTGCTGGTGTGCTGGGTAGTGGTAGCTAATGATGATTCACTTTCTCTGGGCAATACTGTGTGCTGGAGCCTCTGCGCTAAGCGGGTTACATGAATTAGGTCTTAAGATTTTTCACAACAATCCTATAGGTGAACACATATTGTTAACATTGTACAAGTGGCAGAACTGTCTTAAGAGAGAAGCTAAACTGCTTGCTTGTGCTAATACCTGAGAGATAACACATTTAAAACAATTCTTGTTAAATTTAAGCAACTTACAGTGCTAGGAAATAATGAGCCCACTCAGTGTGTCAGATGTGGTCCCCAGAGCTGTCGCTGAAAGTGTTGGGGATAGAGGAGGTCCAGGGGAGGTGCCGCAAAGGCGCCAGCGATAGTATAAGGAGGAGGCTGGGGCAGCAGCGTGCACAGATAGGAGGTCTCTGACAAACCCTGTGACATGTTTCCAGTGGAGTTAGGTCATCGGTCTAGTTCTTGTATGCACACTCTTCAGAGATTATTTGGTTTTGATTTTTACTCTGGCTCATAATTGCTTTCAGACAGAGTTATGGTCTAGAAAGTCTAGGCCTATGTCCCTCTGGTCTGCATGCTGTCCCCCCATTCCTATGGCAGGGAGTCCCCTGGGACTAGAATGATTTGCCTAGAAGCTGCTGATAGACTATCTCATAGCCAGTCGATTTGGTGTTGGTTAAGATGGATCAGGCTGTTTCCTGTTTGGAAGAAAATTTTTACTTGTTTTGGGGTTTTGCTGCTGGGCCATCAGGGGTTAGAGCAGGGACTGGAGGTTTGTTGTTTGAGACATGTGTCAGTGCAACTGGAAAGCTTTTATGAAATGTGGAAATAAGTAAAGATCAGGTGCTAGAGCTTCTCTGTCATTGGGTTGTAAATATTTCTGTAACTGAATGGCATTGGACTTGTACACGTGGTGTTCAGCATTAGATTTCTGCTGTATGTCTTCTCTACTACTTTGGCAAGTTTTATTTGGGCATGTGTCTCCTGTACAGATGGCATGACATCTTATTGTCACCAAGTATTGATAGCCATTTTTACCTCCTATGTGGTCACTTTTCAGGTGTGGTTTCCTTGAGGAAGTTGTCTGTAGCTCCGATACCCGAACCATACTTGCTCATCTCAAGGTGTTTGTGATTTCTAAATGCCTTTGGAGATGCCTCCCGAGTGGAAGCTGCCAGGGAGCGGCAGCTGGTAGGAATGGATGACTGCCTAGGGAGGAGGCCTGTGATGTGCCCTGGCCTCTGGGGTTTGTGACTTTCTCTCCCTCTCCCTTAAAAAAAAAAATTCTTATTAAAAATCAAGCAATTATTTTTGTTTTCTTCGTTATTTTTTGCTAATTATATGTCAGGTGGGCCTGGGAAAGTGAGAAAGTTTTGACTTAGCTTCCATTACAATACCAGCTATTCTTAATTGTGTCAGGCATTGTGAAGAAGCTTCACATATGTTCCCTTTTCTAATCCTTCTCAGAGTTGACCAGGTGAGGTAGGTGGCATTTATCCCTAGTAAATGATGAGGAAGTTTAATGCAAAGTGGCTAGGGGAGCATCCCAAGTTACAGTTACAGTTAGAAAGTAGTAGAGTAGACTCAAACACAGGTTATGTTGTCAAAAGATTGGACAGACATTTCTTTCTTTCCTTTTTTTTTTTTTTTTTTGAGACAGAGTCTCACTCTGTTGCCCTGAGTAGAGTGCTGTGGCATCATTCTTGGGCTCAAGCAATCCTTTTGCCTCAGCCTCCTGAGTAGCTAGGACTATAGGCGCCTGCCACCATGACCAGCTAGCTTTTTTATTTTTAGTAGAGACAGGGTCTTCCTCCTGCTTAAGCTGTTGTCGAGCTCCTGAGCTCAGGCAGTCCACCTACCTTGGCCTTCCTGAGTGCTAGGATTATAGGCATGAGCCACTGCCCTGGCCTGGACAGACATTCTTAAAGGCATACATATGGCCAACAAATATGCGAAAAAATGCCCAACAGCACCAATCATCAGGAAATGCAAATCAAAACTTCTGTGAGATATAATCTCACTGCTGGTAGGATGGCTATTATAAAAAAGACAAAAAATATGCAGAGAGAAGGGAATTCTTATTCAGAGGTGGTGAAATATAAAGTAGTACACCACTATACAGAATAGTGTGGCAGTCCATCAGAACTGCAGATGGAGCTAACCTGTAATCCAGCAATCCCACGCCTGGGTGTGTGCCCAGAGAAGAGGGGATGAGCATGTCGGAAGACACCATGCCTCCATGTTTAATGTAGCAGTATTCACAATAGTGAAATATGGAATTAAGTGGGCGTGTCCAACCACAGTTGAATGGATAGAGAAAATGTGGTACAAATACACATGGAATGCTGTTCAGCCATAAAAAACATGGAATTCTGTCTTTCTCAGCTATGTAGATGGAACTGGAGGACATGTTATGTGAAATAAACCATGAACAGAAAGTTAAACACTGCATGATCTTACTCATATGTGGAAGCCAAAAGAAGTTGATACCATAGAAGTTAAAAAGTAGAAAACAGAGGACACTAGAGGCTAGGAAGGGTAGGGGGAAGAAGTGGATTGGGAGAGATTTGTTAAAGAATGCAGAATTACAGCTAAATAGGAATAAGTTCTAGTGGTGTGTTGTATATGACATATAGTTTCAAATAACTAGAAATAAGATGTAGAATGTTCCTAGCACAAGAAAATGATAAATGTTTGAGATGATGAATATGCTAATTACCCTGATTTGATCACTATACTTTGTATTGGATCATCTCGATGTACCCTGTCAATACTGGGGGTGCTGAAGGTGTATATACATCTTAAGTACTTGCATACTTAAGTATCTATGTATTACTTTTCGAAGTTGAATTAAAGTACTGTAGCAATGATGCTAAGATGATGTTGATCAAATGAATGCTAGCATCACCATGTAACGGCAGGACCGTCAAAGAAAATGATGGAACTATGTTTGTGAGAGGAGAGCAAGACTATTTTCTGTGGTATTTGAAATTTGAGGGCATTGTGGAAGTACGAAGACAGTGGAGGTGTGATGTGCATCAGAACCTCCCACACACCTAACAACTGCATGCATTTGTGATAAGTTTGGCATGCATGGGTTGTGGAACTGCACGTGCGTGATACAAGTGGATACTTTGGTCACCGTTGCTCAAGCAGTAGTTATCCATAATCAGAAGTGTCTGGATGCTGATGGTAACCAGTTGGAACACCTCTTGTAACCGCAGAAGTCAAACATGACTTGTATTTATCTTTTGTCATCAGTATATATTGAGTATTACAATTTTTAAATTTTTTTTTGAGACAGAGTCTCACTATGTCACCCTGAGTAGAGTGCCATGGTGTCACAGCTCACAGCAACCTCAAACTCTTGGGCTTAAGCAAGTCTCTTACCTCAGCCTCCCAAGTAGCTAGGACTACAGGTGCCCACCACAACGCCCAGCTATTTTTTTGTTGTAGTTGTAATTGTTGTTTAGCAGGCCTGGGCTGAGTTCAAACCTACCAGGCCAGTGCATGTAGCTGGCACCCTAACCACTGAGCTGTGGGCATTGAGCCAAGTATTATAATTTAAATACAGTTTTTCCTTTCTTAAAATGTGTATACATTTTTTTGGCACCCTTTGTGTATGGACTTCTTATGTGAATTCAAAAAACGCTGAACTTAGGTTGGAATGGCTATGAAGCAGCTAGTTTTTTGTGTCTTTAATATTGACCCTAGACAGTTATTTGAATTAGACTATCTTGGCTTCAGGAAATGTGAAATATTTAAATGTTTACATTTCAGACTTGCATTTTATTGCATTCAAATCTAGTCACAGAGATTTACAATGATGTCTTTTTTACACAGGAGGTAGGAAATAAGTCCTCATTACTAAGCATACACACTATTTATTACACAGTTTTAGTTGTTGTCCAGGCTTTATTTGTGATGCTCATGTAAATAGTATATGGTATCTTAGGTAGGAATCAGAATTTTCAGGTAAGAACACTTAGAGCTGGCTCGGCGCCTGTGGCTCAATCGCCTAAGGCGCCAGCCACATACACCTAAGGTGGCGGGTTTGAATCCCCAGCCCGGGCCCAACAAACAACAATGATGGCTGCAACCAAAAAATGGCCGGGCGTTGTGGCGGGCGCCTGTGGTCCCAGCTACTTGGGAGCCTGAGGCAGGAGACTCGCTTGAGCCAAGGAGTTGGAGATTGCTGTGAGCTATGATGCCATAGCACTCTACCCAGGAGAATAGCTTGAGGCTCCATCTCAAAAAAAAAAAAAAAGAAAAAAAAAAAAGAAACAATCCGGCCAGTTTTAAGTATAAAATATAAAAATAAAAATGCTGGCTCAGCGCCTGTGGCTCAAGCGGCTAAGGCGCCAGCCACATACACCTAAGGTGGCGGGTTCGAATCCCCAGCCCGGCCTGCCAAACAACAATGATGGCTGCAACCAAAAAATGGCCGGGTGCTGTGGCAGGCGCCTGTAGTCCCAGCTACTTGGGAGGCGGAGGCAGGAGACTTGCTTGAGCCCAGGAGTTGGAGGTTACTGTGAGCTGTGATGCCATGGCACTCTACCCAGGGGGATAGCTTGAGGCTCCGTCTCAAAATAAATAAATAAATAAAAATAAAAATGCTGAAAATGTAATAAGGGCCCAAAACACCAAAAGAAAAAAGTTTCAGGTGACAACACCAATTTCCTTTTAGAGTGAGGACCAAATTCACCCATCAGTTAACCATAAGCTGGCTAAGTCAAGTGGTA
>CAUYQV010113510.1:0-14188 GCA_963574575.1 Galagoides demidoff
TTGTAGAAGGTGCCTGTGGTCCCAGCTACTTGGGAGGCGGAGGCAGGAGACTCGCTTGAGCCCAGGAGTTGGAGGTTGCTGTGAGCTGTGATGCCACAGCACTCTACCCAGGAGGACAGCTTGAGGCTCTGTCTCAAAAAAAAAAAAAAAAAAAAAAAGAGTCTCAAGCTGCCCTGGGTAGAGTGCCATGGCATCAGGTCACAGCAATCTCAACTTCTTGGGCTTAAATACTTCCTCTTGCCTCAGCTTCCCAAGTAGCTGGGACTACAGGTGTCCGCCACACCAGGCTAGTTTTTTGTTGTAGTTTTCATTGTTGTTTAGCAGGCCAGGCTGGGTTTGAACCCACCAGCCCCAGTGTATGTGGCCACCACCCTAACCACTGAGCTATGGGATCCAAGCCTTTTATTTTTTGTAGAGATGGGCTCTTGCTCAGGCTGGTCTCAAGCTTCTGAGCTCAGGTGACCCACCCACCTTGGCCTCCCAATATACTAGGATTAACAGGTGTGAACCACTGCGCCCAACCTCATTTAACCTTTATAGTAACTCTTTGTTTTTTTTCTTTTTTTGAGACACAGTCTCACCATTTCACCTTTGGTAGAGTACTGTGGCATCACAGCTCACAGCAACCTCAAACCCTTGGGCTCAAAAGATTCTCTTGCTTCAGCCTCCCATGTAGTAGTGACTACAGGCGCCTGCCACAACACCCAGCTATTTTTTGTTGCAGTTGTCATTGTTGCTTAGCAGGCCGGGGCTGGGTTCGAACCCATCAACCTCTGTGTATGTGGCCAGCACCATAACCACTGTGCTATGAGTGCCAAGCCAATAGTAATTCTTTGAAGGTAATATTATTAAGTCCATTTTTCAAATAAGGAAACTGAGATTGAGGGATTAAGCACCTTCCCCAGGGTTACAGGAGAATTTGAACCTAGCCTGAAGCCCTAGGCTGTGTGCACTCCATCTGAGGAGCACAGACAGATGAGAGACACGTGACTAGCATGTAGTGCAGGGCAAGCAAGTAAATAAGGAAAAATAACCTCCTGGGGGCAGCTGGAAGCTACTCTGGAGGGTCAGTGCAGATGCCCGAATCCCCCAAAGCAAGCCCTGGGGAAGTAAAGACAGGAAGGTTGCATTTGGTTGCAGTGGGAATGTTAGAATTCAGGTCAAGCAGAGGACAGGAGACAGCTACTCTTCCTAATGGAAGGCAGCCAGAGCCTGGCGAGTGGGGTCCGGGGTGGGTAGTTCAGTCACGTCTCTGCGGGCTTTACTTTCTCGTTGACCTCTAAGAGTTTGACTGCTTTAACCACCAGCAGGCTTTCCCTGAAGGGTGTGCTGCTTTTCCCATAATGCTCAGGGCCAGGTCAAAACAAGAACCTTCCATTTGGTAGACCTTAATTCAGCTGCACAGGGCAGGGCTATTCACTAAGGCGCCTGTGGGTTAGAGCAGGCACTAGGGACAGAGTGATCCAGGAAAAAGCGAAGCCACACTGCCGGCCCTGAGTACTAAAGACAATACTCACTGGACACAGCATGATGTCCCACCCCTAAGTCTTATACTAACAATGGTAAAATTGTGAAGTGCAGTAAACGGGATGTAGTGGGAGTTCAATTATGCAGTTAAAGAAACTCCCTGACTCTCTTTGAAGCTTTTTGATATGCTGTATTTTCTCATGCCTGAGACGTGAATAAAAACCAGTGAGGGGCTCGGCGCCTGTGGCTCAAGTGGCTAAGGCGCCAGCCACATACACCTAAGGTGGCAGGTTCAAATCCAGCCTGGGCCCACCAAACAATGATGGCTGCAACCAAAATATAGCCAGGTGTTGTGGCGGGCGCCTGTAGTCCCAGCTACTTGGGAGGCGGAAGCAGGAGACTCGCTTGAGCCCAGGAGTTGGAGGTTGCTGTGAGCTGTGATGTCACAGCACTTTACCCAGGGGGACAGCTTGAGGCTGTCTCAAAAAAAGAAAAATAGTGAGGAACATTGGAGGGGGCTGCACCCTTGGCTCTCTATGCAGAGGGCTTGCTGGTGGTGGCCTCCCCGGGTCTCCCAGTTCAATATAAATGGACTGAGTAGGTGTTCTTAATTGGCATCGAGTTGCACCGACATTCACTAAATGCAATGTGGGTGCCAAGAAGACAGACAAAGATACAAAGCCACTCAGTCTAAGTTTACTTCGACCCGCTCTGTCCGGTGCCGTCACCCGTCTCCTGGGGAGCCCGGTACTAGATGCTGTCTTGTCCTTACAATTACACTCCCTGGGCCCTGTGCTCTGGACCACATGTATCACAAACACATAAATCAAAGAAACACAGGGGTTCCTGTCATTCAAGATCCAAGAACACAGGGTGTTCCTTAAACAGCTGCTCTCTCAATTCACACTGTTCAGGCTCTAGAGAAAAAGCATTTCTACATCTCTGTCCTTGGTCTCCCAAGTCCAAATGCTTTCAAAGTTTGTAGGCTGTGCTAAGCATAATGTGGGGAGCAGACACTGCAGAATTAAAAATATCGGGAGGATTTGAACTGCAGAGGCTCGTGGGGAAGAGAAAAGATTAACTTGTTAAATTTCCCTCTCAGAATGCATGCAAAAGATTCTTGGATAAGTATAATTTCTCACTCATAATGCATATCCATTTTCTTGTAATTCTTTGTGTTCTATTTTTGGTTTTGGAGGTACTCACAAAATCGAGTTTTATTTGCAACAACAATGAACAGTGGCTAGGAAACGTTTTATAATTTTAAATAATTCATATGAGATAAAACATTCAAATGAGATGTAGTATATTTGAAATATGCTACGAATTCATTGCATTAGCAATGAGATGACATCAAATGGTAAAACTGCTGGGTTTTGTTCTGATAAAAACAAACTGTACCCTTGGTAGAGTGCCCCGGCGTCATAGCTCACAGCAACCTCAAACTCTTGGGCTAATGTGACCCTCTTGCCTCAGCCTCCCAAGTAGCTGGAAGTAGCTGCGACTACAGGTATCCATGACAATATCTGGATATTTTTAGAGATGAGATCTTGCTCTGGCTCAGGCTGGTCTCGAACCTATGAGCTCAGGCAATCCACTCGCCTCGTCCTCCCAGAGTACTAGGATTACAGGCGTGAGCCACCCATAGGCCATGAGCCCAATCTAAGATTTTATTAAATATTAAAAACATAAAAGTGTTAGCTCTCTTTGACTAGTATTGATTTCAAATTTTGGTAGTCAGTGAATTGCTTGAGCTCACAAGTTCCAGAGCTGCCTGAGCAAGAACGAGACCCTGGCTCTAATAAAACAGAAAAATCAGCCAGGCATGGTGGTGGGTTGTAGTTCCAGCTACTCGGGAGGAAGGACAGGGATCACCTGAGCCCAAGAGCTTGAGGCTGTTGTGTGCTATGATGCCCACAGTACTCTATCAAGGATGACAAAGTGAGAATCTGTCTCAAAAAAAAAAAGTTTATAGTACACTCAATTATCCATCCAAAAAAAAAAAAAGTTTATAGTACACTCTAAAAAAAGTTTATTGTACACTCTATCTGGAGGTTTTGGTCAATGCTAGGAGAATGAATATTCTGTTTAAATAGTTCTTAAACTTTTAAGATTAACAACTTTATGGTTAATAGTTTCATGAATAGACCACATTCTGGTTCCCACATTTTTAAATTCTCTGTGTGTTATTCTCTCCCCTGAAGTTATTCTCATGCAAAAATACACGTATATTTCTCCACTGTTTGTGACCTACCACCTGCATTCTACAGTGGGCTTTTTAAACTTACCTCCTTGCCTCCCAACAGCTTGCAGAATGATCTGAAACAGTCTGACCAGGTCGCTCCCCTAATTAAAGTTACTGGGAGCTTCCCATCATCCATTGCAGCAGTTCTCAACCTATGGGTTGTGACCCACAGGAACTGTATTAAAGGGCCACGACATTAGGAAAGTTGAGAACCACTGACCAATGGGATGTCAAAGCTTTATTTTTATTAGGGACAGAGTCTCACTTTGTCACCCTGGGTAGGTAGAATGCCACGGCACCATAGTTCACAGCAACCTCAAACTCTTGGTGTCAAATGATTCTCTTGCCTCTGCCTCCCAAGAAGCTGGGACTATTGGCACCCACCACAATGACCAGTTAGTTTTTCTATTTTAGTAGAGAGAGGGTCTCGTTCTTGCTCAGGCTGGTCTGGAACTCCTAAGCTCAAGCAATGCTCTTGCCTTGGTCTCCCAGAGTGTTAGGGCTATAGGTGTGAGCCACTATGCCCGGCCTGTCAAAGCTTCTTAACAAGACAAGCAAAGGCCCGTGATGTCCGAGACCCTTCTATCTTTCCCACACCACAGTTGTCCCATTCCATTATTCCCACTTTGCCTATTAAATCCATAACTTGAGCTGTCCTTCTGCTCCCTTGTGTCTGGAGTAACTTCTTTCTGCTTGGCTTTTTTTTTTTTTTGAGATGGAGCCTCAAGCTATCCCCCTGGGTAGAGTGCCATGGCATCACAGCTCATAGCAACCTCCAACTCCTGGGCTCAAGTGAGTCTCCCGCCTCAGCCTCCCAAGTAGCTGGGACCACAGGTGCCCGCCACAACGCCCGGCCATTTTTTGGTTGCAGCCATCATTGTTGTTTGGCAGGCCGGGCTGGGGATTCAAACCCGCCACCTTAGGTGTACATGGCTGGCGCCTTAGCTGATTGAGCCACAGGCGCTGAGCCTCTGCTTGGCTTTTTTATCCTCACCCTTCAAGACTCAGGATAGCTCCATTTAGGAACCATATCACTTCACTGCCCATCAACATTTTGCCTGAGATCAATACTCCTCTGTCTTCCCAACAGTATCCCAGAAATAACTGTATCAGGGGGTTTATCAAATGGCACTGACATGACTGGTCTGTCACGCACTCCATAAGTACAGGAACCTGTACTCAGTAAAAGTGAGTGCTCAATTTCTTTTTCTCTTTGAGACAGACTCCTACTATGTTGCCCTCAGTAGAATGCCATGGTGTTACAGCTCACAGCAACCTCCAACTCTTGGGCTTAAGCGATTCTCTTGCCTCAGCCTCCCCTGTAGCTGGGACTACAGGCACCCGCCACAACACCTGGCTAAGAGCTCAAATGTTTGTTGACATAAGGTCTGGATCCCAGATGGAACGGTTTTCAAAAATCATAAACTGGACCTTAATAGTCCTAATATTGCTACTTTCACTTTATAAAACTTTCTGAGGTCTAATAACGGGGGGGGGGGGGGGGGGTTGTTGGAAAAATTGACCCAACTATATGTTAATGATTTTTTAAACCCCCAAACTGGAGGTGCCTGACAGTCCACAAACAAACAAACAAAAAACCTACAACAAACACACGCCTGAAGGACTGGTGAGGTGACCTTGACTTGTCACTGCTGATAACTGTATGCTTGGATTTGAGCCAGCAAGTCTGTGGATGCCGCATAACTTGAGTTTTCCCCTTCTCAGACACTATCTTGTCACCTGCAATGCAGCTTGCTACCCACCAGACCTAACACTACGCGTTTCAGAACCTTGGATTGTTCCTCCTTTATCCATGCCTGAAGCAGCTCTGTGCCTTGTACCTGAAAGAGTTTCACGTCCCCTGAGCTCACTTTTCCTTCACAAAGCAACTCATTCTTCAGAGTACAGTTTTCTAGTAGCTCCAGATTTGGAGGTTCCCACACGCCATTTTATTTGATGTAAATACTATCGAGAAGCACCTTGGCCTTTCCTTCGAGGTAATTAGTCTTGGAAAAACATCCTTTGCTCTCCCACATTTAGGTCTTGAAAGTACCTAATTCTTTGTCGAAATAGCATTTAACACCATGGCAAAGTGTTTTAGACACAAGACATACTAATTCACCTAAGTCTTTATTTATTTGGCTCTAGGAAGAATTTGCATGAAAATGAGCCTGTATGGCAGGTACAGAGTGTACTGTAACAGCACCAGAGAGGTACAGCCTCTCTCCTCTACAGAGCCTCAACGGGAATACATACATGTGACTGCAGTAATAAAACCAGATAATCCAGGAAAAAGGAGCCCTTTAGAAAAAAAAAAATCAGTTTAGAGTGACTTTTCAAATTGACCATTCCTTTTCATATACTTAAATTCAAATAACAGATACATTCAGAGGCGCAAATGTTGGCATAGAATAAAATCATGTTCATTTATTTTTTTCTGCATCTTAGAATTAGAAGGCATAAAATTAAATATGTTGAATGTAATAAATTCATCCATACAAGTGCAAGTCTCCAGCTATAATGCATTTTATGGCAGATTTATTATTTAAAAAATGTACCAGTAAATCAAAAAAGAGGGAGTATGTCCATTTAACTTTTATTGAAGTGTATGGAGGAGGTCTTCAGAAATCAAATGAGCATGAAGATATGGCCAAACATAAGATCTATCAAATTCAGTGAAAAGTTGCTGACTTTAAATAGTAGTTGTAAGAATGACCAATATATATTCTTTGTTAACAACCTCTCACTCTACTGTAAAAAAAAAAAAAAAAAAAAAAAAAAAAAAAAAACCAGAAAAAAACATTCAGTAAACATTCTTCCTAAGGTAGTTTCCCTTATGTATCAGTGATTTATCCATTGCTTTGTATACACAAATTTGTTGAACATACCAATCAGTGGTTCTCACAATTGAAAAATAAAAGCACGAAAAGTTTACACTCTTGTACAGGTAAATAAAAGATCACCTTGAATTAAACTGGATCTCCTTAAGGGCATAGTATAGTTTCCGTTTCATTACCTATTACATAATTAGTTTCTTACATACAAATATTGACATATTTGGCTTGTGCTTGAAGCCTTTGTGTCTATGAAGTCCACGTCAATGCAGCTCATAATTGGAAGTCACTGGAGAGTTCTTTGCTGCTGCCAGGCCTGACCTGCTCGTGCATTAGCGTCTCCTCAGCACCTGCTGTGGCCCTGCACACCTCCGAGGCATCCTCCAAGTCCGGGTCCAAGCCTTCGGGGCAAGGAAGTTTTAGCAGCTCTTCCCGGAGCTGAGCAGTGTGACGCTATGCAGGAGAAAAATGACTGATATAATGAACTGTAAATCCTGAGATTCCACATCATTTGAGGGAGGCACAGGGTTTTAACAAAGTCTAAAGAATTAAGCCTAGAGATATTTACTGAACACTTCCCTTGTGCAAGCCTATGGAGGCAGTAAGAAAACTGGTGTGAATCTCTGCCCTGGAAGTAGCCCTGAGTACTATACACAAAGCCCACCCACACCCCACCTGCCCAGACAGTATTTCTCATCACTTCAAAGACACCACCAATTAGATACCTGAACTCTTTAAAATGAAAGCCGGTAACCCTTGTCTTGTCATATATGCTGCCTCTGTGTCTTTCTGAGAGAAAGACAAGCCCCTCAGTCAAAATGAATCCACTATTACTTTAGTGAATAAAAACAAGTATTTACCAGGCCGTCAGTAAAATGTTTGTAAAATGTTTGCAAAATGTTTCACATTAATTTTCTTAATGCTCAGAATAAACCTTAAAAATAATTTTACCATTAGAATTTAAAAAAATAATTATAAACAAATAAAAAAGAAGATCTAGGGACATTAAGGAAATTTTACTCCATGCTACAATTTACAGAAGGATACAGGAAAGCTAATAGTAAGTGGCTGGTTGTTTACAAATGTCAAGTTTCGGTTTCTAATTTTCTGGAAGAAAAGAAATAATCTTATATATCACATCAAGGACTTTAGTGTATCAATAACTGGCTTTGAAAATTATTATTATTATTTTTAGAGACAGAGTCTCACTTTATCACCCTTGGAAGAGTACTATGGCGTCACAGCTCACAGCAACCTCTAACTCCTGGGCTCAGGCAATTCTCTTGCCTCTGCCTCCTGAGTAGCTGGGACTACAGGCACCTGACACAATGCCCAGCTATTTTTTTGTTGCAGTTTGACCAGGGCCGGGTTTGAACCTGCCACACTCAGTATATGGGGCCGGTGCCCTACCCACTGAGCCACAGGCACTACCCTGGCTTTGAAAACTAATCAACATTTACAGAACAATTTTTATTTATGAGGTAGTATATTAAATATCGACAACATAAAGGCAATGAGCACAATAAGGATGACAGGGTGGTGCCTGTGGTTCAATGGGTAGGGTGCCAGCCCCATATACGAGGGTGGCAGGTTCAAAACCGGCCCCGGCCAAATTGCAACAAAAAATAGCCGGGCATTGTGGCGGGCACCTGTAGTCCCAGCTACTTGGGAGACTGAGGCAAGAGAATCACCTGAGCCCAGGAGTTGGGGGTTGCTGTGAGCTGTGTGACGCCATGGCACTCTACTGAGGGCAATAAAGTGAGACTCTGTCTCTAAAAAAAAAAAGAAAAAGACTGTCTTCACAATAAGGACAATAAAATCTCTGAGCTCTGGAAGAGTAAATTTTGGCTGGAAAAAATAAGACATATAAATAGGGGTGGTGCCTGTGGCTCAGTGAGTAGGGCATCGGTCCCATATGCCAAGGGTGGTGGGTTCAAATGGAGGGTGACAAAGTGAGACTCTGTCTTAAAAAAAAAAACAAAAAAAAAATATAAATAGGATGAAACAACTACAGCCTTCCAGTGTAAGGTTTCAAAGTATATTTAACATGCTGGTAACTCAAAATTCCTCCAGCACTGATTTTCCTTCTATGATGTACAATAGTTTTAAACATTAGCCAGAAAAGAAGAAAGCAAAATCTGGATACTGGGAGGCCCCAGTCGAGGTGGTGGACACCACGGTGGAATCAAACTGAACTGCATTATTTTTCCAGAGTAGCACTCTGCAGCAAAGATACAGTAGAAATGCTGTACATCTGGGTTAATCCAGAGATTGAGATTTCCAGGTCAAGGGTGACACAGAAAAAAAATTGAGTGAAGAATCCAGGATATGAAGCAAGACAATGATTGAAATATCACAGCTAGAAAAGACAGGGAGTTGGACTTCATCAAGCCACTGAGCTCCTCTGCTGGAAGGGGAAGAATGTGGGCCAACAGGCTAAGCTGTGAGCAGCCCCCTTAAGAAGGCAGCACTGATAGGACCCAGTGCCAATCACGTGTACTGGCTGAGCAAAGGGTTTAATGAGAGCTTTAGATTTTAAGACAGAGAAAAGTGGTTTAAAATTAAGGAAATACAGAAAGCTAGAAAACTTGATTTGAGGAAAATAGGTCTAATTTTAGAACTTTAGGTGATGACAGGGCATCTAAGTAAAAATGTCAGTAATACAATTCCGGAGAAAGCTAAGAGCAGACAATAGTTTGAAGAGTCACTTTTAAAGAGTAAAAGTCCAAAGACAGAGATGAAAACAGAAAGGAAGAAAATAAAGTAGCTCTGAGGGCCAGAAAGCGAGCCTGCAGGTGACCAATCATTCAGAAGAAGGGGAAAGGAAAAAAGAACTAACGAGTATAAAAAGGAAGATACTCTGCCATGGAGAGTAAAGGAGACAGATGATTGTTGATTAGACCATGTTATGAGTGATTATTTTCTTTTCTTTTCTTTTCTTTTTTTTTTTGAGACAGAGCCTCAAGCTGTCCCCCTGGGTAGAGCACCATGGCATCACAGCTTATAGCAACCTCCAACTCCTGGGCTCAAGTGAGTCTCCTGCCTCAGCCTCCCAAGTAGCTGGGACCACAGGTGCCCAACACAACGCCTGGCTATTTTTTGGTTGCAGCCATCATTGTTGTTTGGCGGACCCGGGCTGGATTCAAACCCGCCACCTTAGGTGTATGTGGCTGGCGCCTTAGCCACTTGAGCCACAGGCGCTGAGCCAAGTGATTGTTTTCTTGAGACAGGGTCTCCCTCTGTTGCCCAGGAGCAGTGATGTCATCACTGCTATCTATCATCTTGAAAGAACTGTATAAAAATGTTGGTTCAGTCCCATACTCACTTTCAACTTTAGAAACTACCAATCCATTATCAAAGGAACATATCTTTTCTACAGACTTTTGGGTAGACATTTAGTCTCTTGGACTTAAACTTTATGTTGCTTTGAATTCTTCTCTCCTTTTATCTTCTGGTGAACTGGTTCTGTCAACGAGTACCCAAGTCCTCTACTAAAGCTATGCAGGGTGCATGTTAGAAGGCTACTCACCTTGAGAGCTGCTGCGTGGTGAGACATCGTCCTGCCCACCCGCTTATCACTGCTGTACTGCTGGATGTCTGCGATCCATTCTTCACACTGGGCCATGATCTCAACTCTTTTCAAGTAAAAATGTTTATGTATAACCTTGAGGAAGATAAGAAGTGAAACAAGCAGTATTTAAGGTCAGAATTTAAAAGAAACAGCATATGGCAATACAAAAAAAAAAAAAAGAAATTAAAACGACGTTGCAATGTTTATCTGCCCATAAAACTCAATTTAGTGAACTGTATCTCATTAGCAAGGAAGAATCAGGCTCCTGATATCAGATGACACATACTGAACTAGCCAGTACAGTAACAGAAAAGAATGTCCAATCTCGCTCAGACATTCAAAATAATTCATCCGATCCAGGAAGCACAAGATAAATATTATGCAATATTTTCAGAAGATGAGTATCAATTAACATGTAACCAAGAAAATGGGATTCAGAAAGTATTAACAGAACAGTTTCTGTCTTCATAAGGGAATTCAAAGAAAACTTAGGTAAGTATATTCTAAATGTCAAAGGCTCCATCCTTTTTTTTTTTTTTTTGAGACAGAGTCTCACTTTGTCACCCTGGGTAGGGTCATGGGGTCACAGCTCACACCAGCCTATAACTCTTGGGCTTAAGTGATCCTCTTGCTTCAGCCTCCCGAGTAGCTGGGACTATAAGCACCCACCAAAACGCCCAGCTATTCCGAGACATGGGGTCTCAGTCCTGCACAGACTGGTCTCAAACTCCTAAGCTCAAATAATCCACTCACCTCGGCCTCCCAGAGTGCTAGGATTACAGCCTTGAGCAACTGTGCTAAGCCTCCATTCTCAACTATCTTAATTTCATCTTCTGTCTGGTTAATGTATAGATAGGATTTCATTTTGTAAAATTAAATTTTCTTGTAATATTTGTGGTTTACATGTGGGACTTTATAAAATTCTATCTTCTTCTCTTTTTTGGAGTGAGGGGACAGACCCTTACTCTTTCACCCTGGGTGAAGTGCTATGATACCATACAGCTCTCAGAAACATCAAACTTGAGATCAAGTGAGCCTCTTGCCTTAGCTCCCTGAGTAGCTGGGACTAAAGGCACCTGCCACGACACCTGGCTAATATTTCTTTTTTTTTACGAGACAGTCTCATTTTGTCACCCTCGGTAGAGAGCTGTGGTGTCACAGCTCACAGCAACCTCCAGCTCTTGAGCTTAGGTGATTCTCTTGCCTCAGCCTCCCAAGTAGCTGGGACTACAGGCACCTGTCGCAACGCCGGGCTATCTTTTTGTTGAGTGAGGTTTAGCAGGGGCCGAGTTTGAACCCACCACCTTCAGCATATGGGGCCGGCACCCAACTCACTGAGCCACAGGCACCACCCTAATATTTCTATGTTTAGTAGAGTTGGGGTCTCGTTGTTGCTCAGGTTGGTCTTAAACTCCTGAGCTCAAGTGATTCTCCCACCTCCATATCCCAGAGTGCTAGGACTGTGCTGAGGCACAAAAATTCTATCTTTGAAAAACTTGGTAAATTTATTACTGTGTAATATTAAAAGTAGAGAATCTATTTATGATAAATTTAAATTAGAAAACAGACATTAATTTGGAAATATTATTTTGTATTCTGGCTGGAATACTACATTGTCCAACAAGCTTATCTGCCCTAAAGACAAGACAATAATGCCTACACAAAGGAAAACTCTTTAGAAAACCTGGGAATGGCCTGTAATAGCATCACCCTGGGAGGCTGAGGAAGGTAGACTTCCTGAGATCAGCAGTTCAAGACCAGCCTGAGCAAAAATGAGACCCTGTCTGTAATAATAGCCAAGCTCTATGGAAGGCACTAGTAGTCCCAGCTTCTTAGGAGGCTGAGGCAAGAGGATCTCTTGAGCCCAAGAATTAGAGGTTGCTGTGAGCTATGATGTTACAGCACTCAACTGAGGTGAGTTGTAGGTGAGTTGTGACTCTGACTCAAAAAACAAGCAAAGAAAAACAGAGATAGCCCTGGGAACAAAGGTAAAACACCAGTAAGATCCCACTACATTTTTTTTTTTTTTTTTGAGACAGAGCCTCAAGCTATCTCCTTGGGTAGAGTGCTGTGGCTTCACAGCTCATAGCAACCTCCAACTCTTGGGCTTAAGCAATTCTCTTGCCTCAGCCTCCCAAGTAGCTGGGACCACAGGCACCCACCACAACGCCCGGCTGTTTTTTGGTTGCAGCCGTCATTGTTGTTTGGCAGGTCCAGGCTGGATTTGAACCCGCCACCTTAGGTGTATGTGGCTGGCGCCTTAGCCACTTGAGCCACAGGCGCTGAGCCAGATCCTACTACATTTACTAGTTAGTGTGTCTGATGCCAGTAGGGAGTAAGTATGATACACCTTCACATGAAGAACTTAGATGACCAGGGAAGCAAATGGCCAGAGAGAACGCAGGGAAAGATACTTCAAACAACAACAACAAACAAAATCCCAGGGAGAGCAACAGAGAGGAGTGCTTTTGATGAGGAAAATCAGGAAAGTATTCATGCATGAGAAGCGCTCCCTTTAATTCCAGCTAGTTTTTAAAGCATGAGAAGGAAAAAAAAAAAAGGCACGAGGATTATTTCAAATTACATTTCTTTTTTTATTTTTTTTGCAAAAGACCCTTGAGTCACTTGTGTTTATCACTTCAGAAAAAAAATTTATGCTTACATCAGCCAATTATGATTGATTTTTTTTTTTAGACAGAGCCTCAAGCTGTCCCCCTGGGTAGAGTGCCATGGCATCACAGCTCACAGCAACCTCCAACTCCTGCGCTCAAGCAAGTCTCCTGCCTCAGCCTCTAAAGTAGCTGCGACCACAGGTGCCCACCACAGCGCCCAGCTATTTTTTGGCTGCAGCTGTCATTGTTTTGGTGGGCCTGGGCTGCATTCAAACCCGCCACCTTAGGTGTATGTGGCTGGCACCTTCGCCACTTGAGCCACAGGCGCTGAGCCATAATTATTTTTTGGGGGGTGGGGAGACAGTCTTACTTTGTCACCCTTGGTAGAGTACCGTGGCGTCACACAACTCAAACTCCTGGACTTAAGTCATTCTCTTGCCTCAGCCTCCCAAGTAGCTGTGACTACAGGTGGTCACCACAACACCTGGCTATTTTTTTTTTCTTTAGAGACATAGCTTCACTTTATTGCTCTGAGTAGAGGGCTGTAACATCACAGCTCACAGCAACCTCCAACTCCTGGGTTTAGGCAATTCTCTTGCCTCAGCCTCCCAAGTAGCTGGGACTACAGGCACCTGCCACAACACCCAGCTATTTTTTTGTTGCAGTTTGGCCGGGGCCGGGTTTGAACCCACCACCCTCGGTATATGGGGCTGGCGCCCTACTCACTGAGCCACAGGCGCCGCACCACCTGGCTATTTTTAAAGATGAGGTCTTGCTCTGGCTCAGGTTAGTGTGGAACCTGTGAGCTCAGACAAGCCACCTGCCTTTGCCTCCAAGTGCTGGGATTACAAGTGTGAGCCACTGTGTCAGCCCATAATTGAGTATTCTTAATACATTTTAAAATGGAAGTTTAAAATACACAGAAAGGTATTATATAAATCAGACGTGTACAACTGAATGTATTTTCACACCAATGTAACTTCCACTGGGATAATCAACAGAACATAGGACAGTGTTTCCTTTCATCACTGATATCACCTGAACAGATATACAATCCTACTTTAAGGGTATATTAGTTTCGCTCATTTTCCAACATTATATAAAATGGAATCATTTATAGAAAGGGAAGGAAGAAAGAATTAAGAGTTCAGTTTTGGCTCAGCGCCTGTGGCTCAGTCGGCTAGGGCGCCAGCCACGTACACCTAAGGTGGCGGGTTCGGATCCCCAGCCCGGGCCCGCCAAACAACAATGACAGCTGCAACCAAAAAATGGCCGGGCGTTGTGGCGGGCGCCTGTGGTCCCAGCTACTTGGGAGGCAGAGGCAGGAGACTCGCTTGAGCCCAGGAGTTGGGGGTTGCTATGGGCTGTGATGCCATGGCACTCTACCCAGGGGGATAGCTTGAGGCTCCGTCTCAAAAAAAAAAAAAAAGAGTTCAGTTTTATACAGTGTTAAGTTTGT
>CAUYQV010113511.1:0-50376 GCA_963574575.1 Galagoides demidoff
CTGTGGTCCCAGCTACTTGGGAGGCGGAGGCAGGAGACTCGCTTGAGCCCAGGAATTGGAGGTTGCTATGAGCTGTGATGCCATGGCACTCTACCCAGGGGGATAGCTTGAGGCTCTGTCTCAAAAAAAAAAAAAAGAAAAAGAAAATTTCAAGAAAATAAAGCACTTTCTCTTGTCAGAACTTTACCCAGCACCACACGTGGCACCCAGAGGGGCCTATTAGAAATCTGTCAGCAGAGCAGAGTAGTTGAGAATAAGCAGTCTGATGCCAGGCCCCTAAGATTGAATCTTAGCTTCACTTCACCTATGACAACCTGAGTGACCTTGGACAAATCTCTTTGGGGACAAGAATACCTATTGCAGAGGGTTGTTACAAAGATTAAGCACATTATGACTTGTCAAGAAATGGAACAGGGTCTGGCTCAAACTCAGCACTCTAGAAAAGCTGAGCTACAGAGTTGAGCGTGATGTTATTGTTAAGCAACTTAAATTGTGTGTGGCCCATCATGCTAACTACTCTTATCATATGCCAATTTATGTTTAATCTCAAAAATGGTCATGGTCTCCAAGTGTTGGTCGGTTTAAATGTTAAGAACTACTCACTAAAGCAACTAAAAAAACAACTCTGGTATAACAGGATTTCAACCATCTCAAAATATTTTTAGTGTGTGACCATGATTGATTTTGGTTAACACAGTGTTAATTCAACAGGAGTTTTCAAAGTAAGTAAATGGAAGGGCTATGTTTTAACTTCGTCCTCCCTGGCTAATGAAAACATGTTTCAATCATTTAAAAATCTATGCTAAAGTTATAGAATAAGAAAGAATCTGGGCTACAATGGTTTATAGAAACTGCACACCAAAGCAGCAAGGACCTAGGAGCCAAGGAAAGGTACTGAGAAACAAAGATAAATGAATTATATAAGCTGTAAAAATAATGCTAATTTTACAACTTTATTAGCTGTGGTAATGCTAATTATAGTAAAAAATAATAATAAATATTTTAGAGTGAGAAAGGCATTACTTATACCTGTTTTTATTTCATAACATTTTAGGATTGTTTTATTTTCCTTAGGATAGCTACTTTAAATTCTTAATTACAAATAGACACAAATTACACATTTAAAAACTCACGCATGCTACTGGTGCCCTAAAGGCAGTGCAAATGATTTCTGTTTTTCAGGTCTTACAAATAGATTCTGACCATTTTCCTCCATATTAGTATTGATGCTGTTTTTATTAAAGCATCTTTTATTTAAAAGATAACTTCTCTACAACTTCTTCCAAGGTGAGTTAGAATTACTTGCACTGAACAAAAACCTTCAAACTTTAACATTATAACTTCAAGGGATCTGTGACAATATTAGAAGTATGAAACAATGAAATTAAGTTAATACACAATAGCCACTAAAACTTCATAACATTGCCTCCTCTTTCACATGAGCCATACTGATTTCAAAGAATCAGTTTGTTTGAAAATTAATAGCAACATTCTTTTGTTTCATTTGAGGCAGTTTAAAGACCAGAGGGGCCTTAGGAATTAATTGCAGGCTTCTAATAAACACAATGATGTAATGACGTATTTAACATTACTGTTTTTTGTTTGATTCCAAATAAATTGCAGATTTTTTCTGGTGTGATACTAAAACAATTACCATTTTGCAAAAAGGATAATTAATCTGCAATTTTTTCACATTAGATCATATATCTCTACAGAGTGCCCACAGACTTGATCGTCTTCAGCTGCTGTGTTTTATTTTTCATTTTTTCTACTGATGTACCGCCCCATCAGTGCTGACATTTAAATGAGTGAGTATTCAACACAAATGTGATCATTTGTACAGCATCCAATGCGGCCCCATACTGAGATGATTGCTTCTGGGAGCCATCCACGGGTTCTCAAATAGGGGGAAAAAGCCAGGCAAAATTTTATCAATTTACATTTTTCTGTGATTAATTTTTATGCAAATAAGGGCCCGACCGTGCTCCCATCTCACCTGAATCATCCGGATCATCAAAGACAAATTGAGCATCACTTATTTAAAAAATAGGCTTTAAACTACTCTACAGCTGTGTTGGAAAATGCTAAGAGCAGGGGCATGAACTTCTCTAATATAACAGGAACAGAAAAGAAAATGCCTTTTATGTACATTTAGTACACAATGCCATAAACATGGAACTTAACAAAATAAAAAAAAAAAAGCCTTTGCTTTGAATATTCTCTGCTCCTTGTAAATATTCAACAATGGGAATTACAGAGTCTGCAACAACATTTCCCCAATTTCTGAACACATAATCAGAAGTGTTTCCCATTAAGCAAAACATACAGACCATTCTCTGCCTTTGCCCACTTGCTATTGCTTTTGGATCAAAGTGTCTCATGAACAAAATTATACAGAAGGTACAAAATGCTGCAAAATGAAAAATCTTTGTTCATGGTTAGTCATGTCAGTTAATACTGTCAGTATTATTTTGCCTAAAATGGACATAACACTTTTCATCCACATGGTCTAATTCTAAATTTGTGTAGTTTCCCTTAAAATAACAGAATTATTTGGTTCACACTTGAGATCTATTAAAATTACATATAAATCATTTTAGTTTTTTCAAATAATATATTCCTTAGATTATTAAATTCAAATAGAAGTGTTTTCTATGCTATCTAGAATCAAGTTAACAGTGCAATTTATAGAAAAGAAATTTTCACAGCTTACAAACACCACCTCAGCAGTAACTAAGCTCAATTTGCTATTTTTTAGGAAAAGCTACATATTTTCTCACATTATGCCTTTTAAAAATGTGCTTAGAGTTTTGTGTACATTACTCAGTTATCAAAATCTTCCCAGATGTCTCTCTCTCACTCATGAAAATAATCACCAGAGCAGAAATAAATTGTTGACAATTCTCTGAGAATGGAAACAAACCACGGGGGGTAAAAATCTGGTTATCTGAATGGGCAATATAATCGAAGGTTCAGCTAAGCTAAGGGAATTTCAACATAAACAATGCTCTTATTTCCAGGAGTGGATTCTCCTTTATGTACAATAGTGGAGGAATGCCAGTCCTCTCCTGACTGCTGTGAGAAAAGTGCTGGACAGGAACAAGATTAGAATCTTAAAAGCTGTCCTGGGGAGCAAAATTACTGTGCAGAGAACAGGTGAGGAGGTAAAAAGAGCAAAGATAAATGGAGTTTATTCCATGGTTTTTAGAGTTTATTTCACGACGACAGAAATAAAGATATCTAAATCCATAGTTACGGTCACTCCCTGAGAGATGGCTTGTGTGCATGCATGTGTGTATGTGTTTGGGCATGAGTGTGGACAGAACTGTGTCACCAGGCTGTCTTTCTCCCTCAATAGCAAATATGCCATTCAACACAACATTCCACAAAAATTCCCTGCCTCTATTCTCACTGCCTCTGGGAAACACAGATTTTTTCTCTCACAAAAATTCACTGATGTTAGCTTCGTGAGCTCCTGATGAGAAACAGGAGAGTCACCAGACTTATGCAACTTTTAACACACACACACGCACATGCACACACTAGATCTCTCTAGTCTTATCTTACGGTGAGTCAGTTAGGCCAGGCAGCACAAAACGTCATTTGTTCTGAGTGAATCTGAAGTTGAAGCAATTCATGTCATTCATAACCTGGACATGTCCAAATCACAAACAAAGGTGGGTGTAACGTGACTCTCAGTCCCCAAGGATCTGCAAACTCTGCCTGTGACCTTAAGCAGCAGCTGTTTGGTTGAAAACAGGTCAGCTGGCAACCACACAGCTGTTTTTTTTAAGTCCAGGATAGTTGCCAGTGTGATGTGAAAACCAGCCTGTCTCTCACAGAAGTAAATTGGCACCTCCCAAATGACAGAGGGGAACTGCGTCCACATGTGCTAACAGAGTCCATTTGGGGACAATGGGAGAAGGGACTGGAGAGGGAGAAAATCTTTAGGGATGGCAACTCATAAAATTAGGCAAGAAATACTGCTGGTCCTAAAAGGAGGGCAGATCCAGGGCTCTGGTTGAGTTTCACAGGGTTTCAGTGCTTGCACATATAACCTTGGCCACAATCTTTCCTGCAGTGATCAGGTGACCACATCTTTCCTTTCTGAACCATTATCTCCTTGTGTATCATCCCAAGGAAGGGAACACTGACTCCCTAATTTAAATGAAAGGCACAACTTTTGGATTCTGTGTCCCACATTCAAATCTTCAGCACAGGAAATAAAATCACATCACTTCCTGGCAATAATTGTGACTCTTAGAGATTTTAAGGTAAGGAACATTAGAAGGAGAGTCAGACCAGACAAGGGAACTTCAGCGTGATATGAGGATCATGTATGAGCACTTCCAGCGGACAGCAGTCATCTCAGTTTCTGAATTTTGAAATTAAAACACCTGTTAATTTTCCTCCAAAATGAGTATCTCTTTTTTTTTATCATGGAAATGATGGACAATTATGTTAAAACACTAGAGTATTTATTTGGCTTTCTACTTTTTCCTTTTATGGCATGCCTATTTATAGCAGTTTCTTAAAATTGAAATATAATTTACGTGGAATAAAATGTGCAAATCTTAAGTGTGTAGTCCAGTGACTTATTTACAGGTATAGACACCTGGGTGGAAGTATGACAGCAAATAAGAGATAATACTATTTTTATCACCTCCTTTTATCCTCATTGAAAGTATGTGAGGTATTAAAAGTAAACTTAGCCATAAAATTATATGAGGTGAAATGAGGAAAATGAGGCCCAGATAAGTCAAGAAATGCATCAGAGATGATAGGGCTAAGTTTCAAATCCATGATCATTTGACTCCAAAGACGACATCCTTCCCCCAAGTCACAGTCCTTCTATCAAAAGAGAGGATGATGAGAATGATGAGAACCTGGTAATTAACTTTCTTTTTTTATTGTTTCAGAATAATGGAGGGTACAAAGAATCAGTTTATACCATTTGCACTTGTTAGGTAAAATCCTTCTTATAATTGTGTCCTGCCCCAAAGAGGTGTGTCATACACCCTCACATTGTGCCCATTAAGAGGAAGCACCTCCAGCCCTGACTCCCTTGTTCCCCCTCCCACCTTAAATTGATTTGAGTTTTTCTCTGACATGGATCAAAGTGTCTAATGTATTAGGTGTGTATTAGATCGTCTACTGGCTTCATATTAGAATTGAGTACATTGAATTCTTGCTTCTCCATTCGTGTGATACTTTACTAAGAAGAATGTCTTCCACCTCCATCCAGGTTAATATAAAAGATGTAAAGTCTCCATCTTTTTTAATGGCTAAATAGTATTCAGTGGTATACATATAACACAGCTTGTTGATCCATTCCTGGGTTGGTGGGCATTTAGACTGTTTCCACATTTTGGTGATTATAAATTGAGCTGAGATAAACAGTCTAGTGCAAATGTCCTTATGATAAAAGAATTTTTTTTCTTCTGGATAGATGCCTAGTAATGGGATTGCAGGATCAAATAGGAGTTCTAATTTGAGTTCTTTGAGGATTCTGTATAATTCCTTCCAAAAAGGCTGGCAATCCTCATTTATGGGACTAAATATCAAAACTACATTATGCCAAATTATTTATTAAAAATGAGCAGAAAGAACATTTTACATAATAACTATAATTGACATTCTGATATAGTCAACAATCAAAGGAACACTATATTTTTCTTTGGGGAGGGAAATGAGTATTAGGCTCAGCTGCACATAATAAAAACCTCAATGACAAATTAAACCTGATAGAGGTTTATTTTTGTGGTATGCAGAAATCTGAAGATTGGCAGTCCCAGACTGGTATGACAGTTATTTATTCATTAGAAACCCATATTGGAGCTTCTTTTTTTTTCCATCATGCTTACATCTTTTCCTTCATTGTGGTTGCCTCATGATCATGAAATAGTTGCTGCAGCTGCAGTCATCGCATCCACTTTCTAGGCAGCAAAAACTAAAAAAGGCAAGGATAAAAGAGTCCTGCCTAACAAAGATTCAGTACCTTTAAAATAATTTTTTGTAGACCAGGCATGGTGGCTCACACCTGTAATCCTAGCACTCTGGGATCCTGAGGAGGGTGGATTTCCTAAGCTAATGGGGTTGAGACCAGACTGAGCAAGAGCAAGACCACATTTCTAAAAATAGCTGGGCATTGTAGTAGGCATCTGTAGTCCCAGCTACTTAGGAGGCTAAGGCAAGAGAATTGCTTGACTCTAAGAGTTGGAAGTTGCTGTGAGCTATGATACCACAGCACTCTATGGAGGGCAGCATACTGAGACTTTGTCTCAAAAAAAAAAAAAGAAGTCATACTGAGGCGGTGCTTGTGGCTCAAGGAGTAGGGTGCCAGCCCCACATGCCACAGGTGACAGGTTCAAATCCCAGCCCTGGCCAAAAAACTGCAAAAAAATAGTTATACTGGAGTAGGGTGGGCCCCCAATTCAATATGACTAGTGCCCTATGGAGAAATTTAGACACAGAGGCACACAAACAGGGAGAATGTTGTGTAAAGATGAAGGCAGATGTGAAGCTGATAAAGCGAAAGCCAAAGAGCACTTGGGAGGCTGAGGTGGGTGGATTGCCTGAGCTCACAGGTTCAAGACCAGCCTGAGGCAAAGCGAGACCTAGTCTCTAAAAAAATAGCCAGGTGTTATCACAGGTGCCTGTAGTCCCAGCTACTTGGGAGATTGAGGCAAGAGAATCACTTGTGCCCAAGAGTTTGAGGTTGTTTTAAGCAATGATGCCACAGCACTCCACCAAGGGTGACAAAGTAAGACTCTGTCTTAAAAAAAAGAAAAGTTTTTTTTTTTTTAAATATATTTCACGAAACAACTTTCACTTTTTATATGAGAGGCCATCTAATCTATAGCAGAGTCTAGGGTATTTAGTATTTTGGCTAGACCCATTTCCACCCTTTTTAAATTAAAAAAGTAGGAAGAAGAAAAAATTGGTAGGCAATTACTAGTCTCTCTTCTAGGAAGAGAAAAAAATCGGTCAATTTAAGTACTCAGGGTAACACAAATCTAGGAAACTCCAAATATAGTAAGACAAACAGTTTGGTTTGTAATCAGAACTCTCTACACTGAAAAAAAAATACCAACAAAAAGAATGATATTCTTGCTGAAGGGACTTAGTCAAAATAAGTCCTACTATTAAAAAAATAAAACAGAAACCAAACAAGTGGGATGCTATTACTGTTTGTTTGGTTTAAAGGGAGAGAAAATAACAAATGAGATTGAGTCATATTTATTAAGTGTCCACAGTGCCAGGAACTGTTCTGGACACTTGGGATAAGGGCATGAACAAGAAAAATATGCTTATTGTTATCATGGAACTTATAACCAATACACATATTAACCAGCTCTGAAAATGGCAAATGTTCTATAGAAAATTAAAGTAAGTCTGTATAATAAAGATTGTGCAACTAGATTGTGTGAGGCCATCAGGGAAGACCTCTCTTAGGAGGCTACATTTAAACTGGGATTTGAATGACAAGGAAAAACAAGCCATGTTCCCCTTTTACTTTCCTGCTATTCGTTATCCATCCAATAGGCAGGATGGGAAAATTCTGCTGGGAAATTCCCAACAGTTCACCTTGAAAAAAGTAGGTCAGATGATGACCAGAATAGGAGTAGGTTTGGGAAAGGAAAATAAGCCATATGAGCTCACGGGATGAGGATCTGGGGCCAGTGAAATAGCTGGTGCAAAGGCTGTAGATGGAAAAAGGCTTAGGTATATTCAGTAGCAGAAAGCACTGGGAGGCTGCAACAGAGTGGGGACAGCCATCAGACACAGGAGATGAGGTCACAGATGTGGGCTGGAGCCAGAGTGTGGAGAGTTCTGAAGGCCAAGATAAGAAGTTGAATTCTTATTATAAATCTGACATAAGGTTTAAGCAGGAGAGTGACATCATCACATTTTCATTTAAAAATAATGTCTCTGGATGCATGAATAGCAGAAAAGTAGAAGGGGAAGCAGAAAGAGCAGTGAGGATTCTACTGCAATAGAACAGATGGGGTGGCTGGGACTACGGATTTGTGGAAACCAAAATAAATGGGTACATTCATGTTCTAGGCCTGGAAATAAATGAACAGATCCATCCATTGAATTTTAGAATGGACTAAGTATTGGAATGGGGGTTGTGAAGGAAAAAGGAAATTCCCAACAGTTCACCTTGAAAAAAATGGGTCAGATGATGACCAGACTAGGAGTAAGTTTTGGAGAGGAAAATAAGCATTCTATTTGGGATATCTTCAGTGTGACATTCCAGCCAGACTTCCAGATGAAGATGTCTGTCATGAGATTGGATCTACAAGTCTGCAGAGGTTATGTATGGAGCTGTGGATTTGGGATTCACTGAATTTCCAACGGAATGCCAAACCATGGGAGTAGATGAGATCATCCAGGAAGTGAAGAGGTCAAAGAGACAGAGGTCAGAGAACAGAGCCCTGGGATACTCAACATTTAGAGTTAGAGCAGAAAAAGAAGAAACAGCAGAAGAGATTAAAAAGGAATGTCCAGTGAAGTAGGAGAGAAATCAAGAAAAGTGTTTCACACAGAGGAAGTAGTTTCATAAGTCAAATGCTTTGAAAGATCAAAAAATATTGGAATAGAAAAATGGTCCCTGGTAAAGCTATGTTATGTGTTGCAGAGAGAATAGTTATTTTTCAATATTTAGTTTAACATGAGCAAAACATAGTTCAGAATCAAGATCACTTATATTCTTGAAGAAACTAAAGACAATCTAAACTAACACGGACTACTGTATTGACTCCTAAGTTCAGTCTGAGAGCCTTATAACTGTCCTTGGGAACTCTGAAAAACAAAAACAAACCTAAAAACCATTGTCCTTTCATCCATACTCTCTACTGCACAAAAATGCACCAATACCACATCAAAACACATACATTTGAAGTTGATTTAAATACATTTGTGCACTCTTCTGTGCTTTACACATTAGAAACCAGCATGTTTGTGCTAAATCTAACTACTACCAAGCATAGTAAATTATTCTGCTCATATCCACCCAATAAAGTACTTACAGACTCTTGGAGAAAATATCTTCTATAAATAATATATATTGTGCTTTCACAATATTACTCATACCCTTACCTAAGAAGAAGTCTTTTTCTTTTTTATGAGTGCTGTAGAAGTCCCAAAAATAAAACCAATTTGTGGTTGCTCTTATAAAATGATAAACTGGAAAGCTTTCCGTCTACCAAAACTTGTTGTGAATGATGGGAAAAGAGACCCAAAAGGGTTTGCCAAGGAAGACTGTTATCTTTCTTTGAAGACATGGGCAGTGACTGGTCTTGTGTGGCATGTGTCTGTGCATGCCTGAGCCAAAACACTTGAAATGGGAAATTGAAGGATGCCATACGTGTACTCAAGCCAGCCCCAAAATCTGCCAAAAGAGAAAATTTCAGACATCAAGGAGATTTTTTTTTTTCAAGAAACACAGTGCAAAAACATGGCACCATCAGTGCTACTTCAGAATCTAAGTGAAAAAAGGCAACCCAGAGCTGAGGTATTGACTCCAGTGGAACATACGCACACAGTTGTATATAACGTACGTAATGTAAAATGCATTAGGTATCTGAAGAGGCACAGATAAAATTATTTTTTATTCCTATAAGATCTCCTTTGACTATTTGCTCACCAAAGAGCATTACCCAGAGTTGTCACTGTACAAACTGAATGGGGGCACAGCACTTTTTGGCATCTTGAGGCTTTTGCAGTGTCACTATGCACCAGAAGATGCTCTCAGGAGGAGCGAGGCCATGTGGTCACGTGGGCACCTACAGTACAGGTAAGAACTTTCAGTATCCCCTAAACAAGGAAGCTACAGCTGACCAATATGAGATATAAGAGGACTGCCCATAAATACCTGTGGCACACTGTGGAGACTCTTAGGAATAAAAAAAGGGCGGGGGCATAGGAAAACGATCCAGAAGGTAAAGATGCTCTAGCTATGCTGGTATAACAATCAGTCAGGAAATGTGGCCATCTGTTGGGTGAACTTATTTTAACCTCTAGCTAATGAGGTCTGAGGACATTTGGGTTTTGCTAAGAACAAGCACATGTGTTTTTATAATACAATTCTATGTTTATTTTCTTCTTATTAACTGTATTAAGCTATTTACACAGTGGAATTGTATTTAAAGAGTTATTTAGTAAAGACATGCCACAAATAGACAGTTTCACTAACGCTAATCGTGCAAGTGCAGTGAAGCAAACTTATGTTCGAGCAAGTAACACGGGTGAGAACTTCCCATTCTTGTGACATTTTCCAGGCCAATAGACTTGAAATTATGCCATTCCAAAATAATTCCGGGGTGGGAAGCTTCCTAGTATAATACAGCCACATTTAAGTGAGACTTACGAAGAAAAGCTGATGTGAGAAAGCTGTAATATTGCTGGCATAAAAATAGGTGCTGCCAGGGAGGGAGGCAGTTGACAAAAGGGTTTGCCAAGGGAGGGCTAAAGGACATCCCTGGTAACCATGAAGAGGCTGGCCTGAGCAGCAGGTGCTCAGCTGTGATGAGAGCCCAAGACCTCCCAAGCAGACAGGAGGGAGCGCCATGAGAGCCTGCCTTAAGGAGGAGGGAGACACAGCACCTGGGAATGAGTGCAACTCACTCACAAGGGAGAGTGACGCGAGGTATGTGTACATCAAAACATCAAATTGCACACCTTAACTATTTCTATAGTTAACTATATATATGCTATATATAACTATAATAATAATAATAAACGGTACAGTAGAAAGAGTCCACGGCAAGGTCATCAGGCTTAGGTTAGCACTGTCAATCAGCAAAAGGCCAAGATTCTAATTGTCTGGTTCTAAAAATTGAATTGCATTGGTGGTGAAAATCAGTAAGGCTCTTAAATCATATGAAGGAAAGTTTAGTGGCAGCTGGATCAGGATGGTCTGAATGAGAAAGCTGTAAACTACGTGTTGTCCAGGGCATGCTGTGGACCACCAAGGCTGGCAGGCTCTGTGGCCACTCTAAGCCCCACCAAGCCAGGTGTGTCTATCCCCTGACATCTCTGTCCTCTCCAGTTTGAAAGATACACTTTGGGAGGCATAAGCACCTCCATGTGATGTGATAACACCACATCAAAAGAGTTTTATTTAAAACAAATCATACCAATTAACATGAAAGTAAATTTTGTCTAATTAAGATTGATAGCAACTTGCATTCCCTCATATATACATATGGAATATGCCAGAAAAAGAGAAAAACTGCTGTTTATGACATTTTGGGGGGGGAAAGAAGAATTTTAAACTTACTGATAATGGAGAATAAAAGCAAAAAAGAAGAAAGTATGCCCATACTTCATTTATATATTTATTATTCATTTGAAAAGACAGTACTTGGGACCTGCTATGTGCCATACACTACTGCATATTCTTAAAAAAATGAAGATAAAAACACAGTGCTCCCTGCCTCTAGTTTTCTGAGAAAGAATGGTACCCAAATAAAGAGCGATGTAAAATATGCTTTTTTAAAGTACCTTAAGAAAAACATAAATATAATCATACTAATTTCTGTAAGATCTCAGCTGAATATATATTAACTATAAAATGCTGAACATTAAGCCACTTGAAAAGAAATGTTGTCTTTTTCTTTTAATGTAAATATATCCATTGTTAAACTTACAATCCTGACTACTACTTCCAGGAGAAGAAGACCCTGAAGTGGCGACCACCAGGTTGAAGCTTGTAACCCCCAGTGGTGGACAAGTAATGGCTGACAAACCAAGACAGGATAATCTCCTGGCAGCTGGATGGAAGATCTGACCTCTGAAGAATCCTTTAAAGCCAGACTCAGTGAGGCAATCCTGACAAAGGTAGATATCAACCTAACTTCTATATTCAAGCTATCTGGAATAGGACTCCAAACTGGCCTACAGCAAGTATGAGAAAGAAACTGCCCCCCCTCCCCCATGTATGATGACCCAGACATCACTGGTGCCCCACAGTCTGGCCCTTGCTCCCATCACCATGGTGATTTGCTGAGTCGTCTCCTCAGCAGGTCTCAGAAGGCACACTGCAAAGATGCCTGGAAAGGCATGATGGTACTGAGACACGCGCTGATGGATAAGGAAGTTTTTAATCACTAAGAAGAATGAAAAAATTAAAATTCCAAAGGCTAGACATCTAGTCTAGACTATTTTGTAAGACAATGTGTAGTATTTTAGAGAAAATTATTACTTCCTGTCAGCAATACTCTTGATACAAATAATTTAAAATAAAAGTAGAGAAAATTTGTTTTTGTATACTAAGTTATATGAAGAAGATGAGTACTGAATTTCATCCAACACTAGATTGCTCAGCTCATGGTGAACTCAATTGAGTTTGCATATCCATTCAGAGATACCAGATCAACTAAGTTAATTTTTTATTTTTAGTCATAAAATAGGCTTCACTTTCCTGAATTGAAAATTTTAGTTAAAAAAGTAAAATAGCATTCCATGTGATGAAATTATGTTAACAATTATTTTTCTAAAATATAGAAAATAACCCATGGGTGAAAGAGAATATGTCAAATGATATTTTAAAGTATTTTGAAATGAAATATTTTTAATTTAAGCTGATGAATTTTTTTTATAAGCTAAGTCAATGAAAATACAACATCAAAATTTGGAGGATGCTAAAGCAGTACTTTAAAGAAAATAAATAGCATTGAATTGTATATTAGCAAAGAAGACAGATCTAAAATCAGCAATCTAAGCTTCTGCCTTAAGAAACTAAAGAAGAGCAAATTAAACCACAGCAAGCAGAAGGATATTGTCATGCTAAAGACAAAAAGAATTGCATGAAAATAGCATATTCTAGTTGTTAAATTTGTTTCACATCCTAGTATGGTTTAGCAATTGTGACACTGTTATATTTGTACTAAAATTGAACAAATAAAGAGAGACATTCTACATGATTACATGATAGGACCCTGTTTTCTTACTGTCAAAGAAGTTACAAATAACCTTAGAATGAACCAAGGTAGAAATGTTAGAATGAACTGTGTAGTGTGGGATTAGAGTAAAACCTATTAGTAAACTCATGCTTATTGTACCAATATACACATAGACAGATAACAGAAATAAATATAATACGTATGCTTATAAAGGTTAGTGTGTATACACATATATTTCCTAGGTATTTCCACTGAGACGACCTAGGTAAAACACACCCTGATAGCAGTGAGCACACTTAGTACCCAAACATTGGTTTCTAAATAGCCTTCTCCAGTTAGAGCTCCTGGGTAAAATGGCTGATCCTACATTTAGGCAGGAAACACACAAGATGAAGCTGGAATGTCACCAAGTAGAGTTAAAAAGAAGGGGAAAAAGACCTGGTACATGTAAAAGAACCTAGAGACCAACCTGAAAGAGTTCTCAATCGCCAAAATTAGAACAATCTCAGCAAAACTGAATAAATAATAATATTGCCTACATAATAAAGTATATATCCATAAGCCCACATGGATATAAATAAAAGGTTGAATAAATAAGTAAATAGAAGAGAATGGATAGATATTTCCTACAAAAGAATTCCAATGCAGAAAAAAGCGAGGGGAAAAACAAATCACCATTAAAACTTTATGTTTACCTGGATGGACTTGGAACACATTCTTCTTAGTAAAGTACCTCAAGAATGGGGGAGAAAGTATCCATTGTACTCAATACTATTATGAAACCAATATATAATCACTTACCCATTCATATGAATGGCAAAACACAACTAACTATGGTCCCGCAAGGAGGGGAAGGGTGGGGGAGAGCGAGTGGAAGGAGGAAAGAGGGCATTTGGTGGATCTCACCTAATGTGCACAATGCAAGTTTACATTTCAAGACAACTAAGAGTAAAGTATAAATGTCTTATCACAAAAAAATAAGTGAGGTGATGGCTATGTTAATCAGTTTGATTTAAGCATTCCACATTGTATATCAAATCATCACATTGTACTCCATAAATGTATAGTTTTGATTTTTAAAAAAATCACAGCAATGATAGGTACAGGCAAGACCCACTGATAAACACTAAAGTAGTGGTAGAACTTTTAGGAGAAACTAGATATTTGTATAAGCTCACAGTATCTCCCCTCAAATTTTTATTAGTTGTTGTGGTGTCTTAACTATGTCCATAAATTCTTTAATACACTTTCTCTAGGAAGTAAAGCTTAATTCTTTTTCCCTTGAGCATGGCTGAGTGTTTACTTCTATTAAATAGAGTATAGAAGGGGAAAAGTTAATTTGACAGTGGAGAAATGTAGTAGATACTAACTTAATCAAGCAATTGTCTTTTAACATCACCAGAAATAGGTAACTCTGATATAATGCAATGAAAAGAGTATATTGCTTCTGTGATACAAATCCATCACTTCGATCTAATTGAAGTTTCCCCCTAAATCCATAACTTCAATCTAATTTTGAGATTATTCCTAGACAAACCTCAATTAAGACCTCACTATTCAAAATAGTCAAAGCTATGATAGAGAAGGAAATTTTGAGAAATACCCAGAGATTAGAAGAGACTAATGAGATAGGACTTCTGAAGGTAGTGTAATATAGTATATGGCACACCTCTTGGGTGCGGGACACGATTACAAGAGGGACTTTACCTAACAGCTGCAATCAGTGTAACCTGATTCTTTGTACTTTCAATGAATTGCAAACAATAAAAAAAGAAAAAAAGAAAAAAAAAAGTAGGAGAACTTACATTTTTAAGAAAATTCAGAATTCATAGTATTTTTTTTACATTAACCAGGAGAGAATCACAGTATTTTTTCAATGTAAAATATATAACAAAAACACAAAGGTCAAATGATTCAAATAATTCTTGATGATCTTAAGTGTGCACCCAAGACCATCTCACAGCATTGGCAAGCTAGAGCAAATTGGGAAGAGGACTGAGGCTTCTTACTTGTGACTTGTAAGAGTCAAATTAACTGTCAAATTAACTTTTTCCCCTTCTATACTCTATTTAATAGAAGTAAACACTCAGCCACATTCAAGGGAAGAAGAATTAAGCTTTACTTCCTAGAGAGAAGTGTATTAAATAATTTATGGACATAGTTAAGACACCACAACGACTAATAAGTGACTTGTTCTCACTTTTGTAGTGGAGTAAACTTACCACTATGAATCCCAACAGAAAGAAGAGATTAGCTGAAGCCAGTGGCTCCAAATCAGAAAGACTGTCTGCCCTGGCTATGTACCAGCAGTCATGCCCATCACCAGTTACAAGGCAAACACCAAGGACACTGTTGTAGGAATAAGCACTTTGGGGCATCTAATCAACCGGTAAGGAATACTGACTCCTCCTTTAGACATACACTGATAATCTAGTCATTCACACATCACAATGCTCTAGATTAATTGAATACCAAAAATATTCAGGAAACAGTTTAGTATAAACGTCTTCAATACTGTCTGTAGTCATTACTATAATATTTAGTCTCTTTTTCTTAAGAGACTGCTTAAGAGACTCTTTCTTTAACGTTGCGATGGCTACAAAATAAGGCCTTAGAAGAGGAGGATTCTTTGCCTTCTACTTCTTGAAAGCAAACTTATTAAGAATGACACAGGAAAAAACTGCAAGCCTCCCTTTTCTCAATTTCAGGGCTCTTTTCTATAAAATCAAGGTTATATGCAATGTGTCAGGGAGCCACACATGCAGATATTCACATTCCACTTACAAATCTTCATGGATTGCAAGTTTCTAAGTGAGTCTCTGTGAAAGGCAAACATTCAGGATGTCACTCTTCCCCAGACAGTGGGTTTTCGCTGTGGAACACGTTACATTAATGAAGCCTTGTTGGCAGCTGGTGAGTCAAACTTCTGGGTAGCATAATAAATCTTTTCTCAGACTGTGTTTAAAAAGAGCCAAGACTGTCCAGGACTGATCCATGCTCTGATTACTTAGGAGGAAAATGAAAAGAGTATATAAATTCTATTTTTTTTTGCCATTTATTTTTATATAGTGTCAAACTTACAGAAAAGTTCCAAAAGAAAACAAAACAGCTTCCATACATCCTTCACCCAGATCCAATTGCACTTAATTATATGTTTCTTAGAGAGAGAGAGAGAAATAAATATGTGTGTGTGTGTGTAGAGATACAAATATATATTTGTGTAGAGATAACTTGAGACTATTTATCTCTTGATCCTTGAAGAACTTTCATCAATTTGTATTACCATCCATTGGTGATTCTTGCTTGAATCACCTATCACCATGACTGTTGTGAAATAATAATTTTTCCAACTCTCATTCCTTCTGTAGCTTATTAGTCAGTATTCTACTGGAAGAAAGGGCTTCTCTTCTTCGTGTTTCATTTGTTCACTTATTTGTGTCTGTATTGACTCATGGATTTTTATTTTGCTCAGTGAACTATAATTCATCACCGCCACTTCTTTTTTTGATGCTACAATTGTTAAGTATAAGGCATTTTGAAAGAGTTTTTAAGGTACATTAAGAGAATTTTCTAAAATTATCTTTGCCGTGAAAGCAAATGGTCACTTTGCCTTCAAAACATCTTGAAGCAAAAAACTGCACCCTCCTATTTGAACAGAAGCACTAACAAATCTTCTCTCTGCTTAGAAACTCCTGTCTAGACACATTATTCTTTCACAGCACAAAATCTCTGTTTTGCTCCCTATCTGGGGCTGCAGTTAATTACATGAAGGGACAGATGCTGAGCAGCCTTAAGGCTTTCTCTGCCACCGCGGCGAGGCTGAGCTCCGCTCAACGAGCAGGTTGTGAGTGAAGACAAATGCTGTTTGACAAGGCAGCACATCCTAGCACCCAGGGTTAGACAACAGACAAGCCACTCTGTGTTCCCAAGCAGAGACAGAGAACTATCAAGCAGATTGTCTCTGACAGAAATCATATCACAGCCGCACTTCCAGACAAAGTCCGTGTGAATGAAATGATACACTTTCTGTTTCCCATCTTCCCCTTTAACAGAAAGTGAGTATATCAAAGGTACATTGAAGGTGACAGCTCAATGCAAGGTGGTTAGCAAGATTTTATAAGCTTGGTTTCCCTTTGGAGATAGGAAAGAATCAGCAACAGCTCATCGATTCGGATGCTGCGACCATTCCTCTTGATTCTAATGAATTCCAGTTTCCTAAATACCGCAACGTAAGTGTGCTATGTTCAGTGCATGTTGCATCAAAATAGAAAATTAAAGTCACGAGCAGTCTTTATTTCATAGGAGAAATAAAATAGAGAGGACTTTCCCAAAATTTATTAAGCAATGATTATCTGGAAAATCAGTTTCCCAAATGTAAATTTATGCTAGAATATTATCCTTAGAAGCAACCTGATGATTTATACATTAATAGATACAGAAAGGACACAAAAATAAAAACTGCTACTTAAATAGTACAAATTAGGAGGAAAATAATATTTTATCCAATGAAGAAATGATTATTCCAGTGCTTGTCCTATTAGTTACCAATGTGAATTTGAATTTTTCCTATCAAAGCATAATTATTTTAATATGTTTTTAACATTGTTACATTTCATTTGGTTTGTAGAGGGCACTTAAATGTTATGCCACAGGGATAATATATCAAACTAATATGCAAATTCTAATCTAACTGTTGTTTTAGAAATCAAGAAAGAATCCCAAGACAACCAGCTGTGAGCACAAATGTTGGATGGAAGATCAACAATGATTATTCCCAAAGGAGAAGAAGGAGGGCATCGAACAGTCAGGGAGCTTCATTTCTAACCAGAAGGCCAAGGACAAACTTTATGTAGAGAAACTTAACAGTTTATTTCAGGAAAAGTAGTCAGAAAGTTTGTTCCAAATATACTATAATTTCTATTGCTGTAGGTAATCTTTCAGTTATTCCCCTAATATTCAAACATCTTGTCTTCATTTTTAGCCATATTTTTCTTATAGCCCTTCAGTCAAAAGTCACAAAGTCAATTTTCAAAAGGGGGATTCTATCTTCTTATAAAAATTAGATCATATGTATTCTTGATACAAAATGTATCTTGAACAAACATACATGGGAATGTATTCTTGAACAAAAATTCCCATCAAATAAATCATGTGTCACCAAAATTATTTCCTAAAAAAGTTTTATAACTGTAAATTTCTATAATAATTTAGAATAGTGGCCAGGCACAGTGGTTCACACCAGTGATCCCAGCATTTTGGAGGCTGAGATTAGAGGATTGCTTGAGGCTGGGAGTTCAAGATTAAGCTAGGCAACATAGAAAAACCCCATCTCTACAAAAAAATGTTTTAAAAATTATTCAAGCCCGGCGGTGCATGCCTGTAGTCCTAGCTACTTGAGAAGCCGAGACAGGAAGATTGCTTGACCTCAAGAGTTTGAAGGTGCAGTGAGCTATTATCACACCATTGCATTTCAGCCTGGGTGACAGAGTAAGATCCTTTTTCTTAAAATGAAAATTTAAAAAAAAATGTAGAATAGGGAAATAATCTCCTGGTCTTATTCAATTATTTATATGCTACATTATATGCTACACATGAGGGTCATTCAAAGGCCCTTATACCCTATACTTTATGAAGTAAATTTGACCTAAAACTAATACATGGTATAGAAATAAGCCAATGATTCCAATCATCAATAATGTCTTTTCTGAATCTAGTCTTTTTTTTCACACCATTTGGATGTCCAAATGTCTTTAAATATAATATACACACACACATATATATGGAAATCTATACCAAAAATTCCCTCCCCTTTCTCCATAAAGTTTTGTAAAGTTAAGTGAATCATATAAGTCATTTGCATTTATAAGTTCATAAGCTGTCCCAAAGCACTTAGTAAGTGTTTAATGACTGTTGTTGGAGACAATGATGGAACTATTTTCACTGGGGGAAAGGCTTAAGTATTTTAATAAATAAGAGCTGATTCTTATTTATAACTTCTTCCTATGGCACCCCAAAGATAGTCATGGAAAGGACAGTAACACAGTGTGATGAGTGCTGAGATAAGAGAAACATGGTGGGCTGTGAAGGATATCATAAAAGAGACAACTAATATGAACTCTAGGGGGGTCTGAGAAACCTTCCAGGAGGAGACAACACCATGACTGACATCTATAAGCATTGTAAGAGCAAGTAAGCATTAATGGGACAAAAGGAGGAAAGATTTCTGGTCTGAGGAAACTTCAAGGGCAGGTCTAGATGAACAAGCCATGACGTATCAGAGGGACTGACCAGGGTAAGCAGTATTACACATTCAAGGGCCTTAAAAGGGGGAGGTACAGGATGCAATGCAGAAAGAGCAACAGTACAGGAAATGTTAAGGGAGAAGGAAGGGTAACCAGATAGAAAACAAGAGAAACATTCAAGAAGTGGAAGTATTTGACAGTGCCTTTCAAATTGACAGTGTTGTGGGTGAGGAGATAGCATGGATGACGGATTAGGTTTCTATTGCAGCAATTGGTGACTAGTGATGCTACTCATTGAGAGAAGGTACTTTTGGAGGAATAATAATAAAATTTTGAAATGCTGAGATGGGGTTTCTGGGAGGATATAAAAGGAGATAAGCAATTGCCTATTGAATAAAAATATTTTATCCCAAATTACTTATGAGGGGGATATATAAGAACCACTTCTGTAAATGTTGAAAGAAACACATTTCATTTTATGCCCAAATGGAACCAAATTTTGCTACAAATATTTAATTGTCAAACAGCATACAAATCTTTTTTAATTTCTGGGCTACTTATGCACAGTGTACAGAATATTACATTTTTCTCTGTTATAAGAAACTAATCTAGAAGGCCTGGATCCAAAACCTAACCTGCTATCCTTCCATTTCACTGGAATGCAGCACTTTGAGGGTTGGCCAAGAGATGATATGCTATCCCATAGTTAAGAATACAATTAAGGTCAGACCCCTGGGTTCAAACTCCTGTAGTTTCTGAACTTCTCTGTGACTCAGTTTAGTTTCTCTATCTGTAAAATGGATAAAAAAAAATAATATCTATCTCACTGTAGTAGTGTGGAATTTAAAATACATATGTGCAAGTGTAAGAAGAGCAGGTGTAAAAACTGAATATATGTTTGCCACTATTTCTATAAACTATTAGTATACCTAGATGGATGTCTATTCAGTTCTCCCTGAACACAGCATAAATTAAGAACATTAAAAGAAACACTGCCTTAATGAACTAAGATATCTTCTGGCACAATATATTTTATATTCTCTTCAACATAATTACAAATTCAAAAGGTTGATTTGGTATTTTAATTATACTTATATATGTTACCTTTATTTAATTCACTCAAACAACAAACTAAAACATGGTATTGATCCTTCAATAGTGACAACCTCTTGGTTTGACATACTCTCCTTTTTTAGCCCCTCAAGTGGCCCACACACCTTACCAGTTGCTGGTTTTTGTTAGTTCACCTACAATCAATGGCTTCCTCACACCGCTTGGGCTATGTGGTCCCCAGCACAACCCCATTAGCAGCCTGAACCATCTGTGTTGCTTGCTAGACCACTCTCTGCTTTCTCTGTCCCTTTGCTGGGGCCTAGAGACAGCTGCAGTGAAACACAGAGCTCTTCCTACCTATCACACCCTGTATTTGCACAGACCAGCTTCAGGGGAGCTTATGCTGTTCTAAACAACCCTTTTAGTCATTTCAATTCAGCCTACTTTAATAAAAATTTATTACTATATATTCAGAACAATTTGCTATGTGATAAAGGATAAAAGAATAAAACTAATCTCAGTCTCAAAGAACTTATATCAAGGGAGCAAAGCATATGTCTCAAAGGTGGGATGGGGGAAATGGGATCCCATACCATTGTCTTCTCTCCTACTGATAGTTCATTCAGGCTTCACCATCAGCCAATGACCAACCTTACATGTAGCACACTGTACACTGAGATCATGACTTCTTGATATAAATACCTACAAAAGCATTTTTCTCTACCTCCAAATATTTCTAGCTTCTCATACTCTTTACCTTTTCCCTCCTTTCTCTTTAAATCCTTTACTTTGTACTCTGGAGTCTTCCTTCCACATTTATATCAGCCTTTGCTAACATCTTCAAACTTTTCCTTATTGCCTTTCAACATGCACATAAACTGTTCTTACTAAAAAAAGCCTTTGGGCCTGCTATCCCCTCATTATGTTTGCATGACACATTTCACTGGCAAACTTTTCAGTATTTTCAGTTCAACCCTACATCTACAACTGCCCACACTCTCACCCATCACCAATATCTTCATTATCAGTCTAGCCAATACTTTTTCCCCTGTCTCTTTCTTAATGTTTTTATAGTTGTGAATACAGAGTATCATTTAATTCATCTCAAACATCTCTGTGCAATTAGCCTGATGACACCCCAAAAGGGCTGGATCATTTTAAAAATTCTTTATCCAGCCCTTCCTGTTTGGACTGTTTGCTATTTCTCTTTCTTCCCACTTGCCTCCAAGGATTAGTTCTAAGCTCTCAGTCTTCCTTTCCTACAGATTCCCACACAGAACACTTATACTCTCATGGCTGGTCACTGGGTTGATGATTCCTGAATCCTTACCCCCAGGACTGTTCTCTCACCATGCCCCAGCTCATGGTCTAAGACAGTCTGATGAATAAAGTGGAGGCTCTGGAATCAGACTACCTTAATCTACCTCCCTGCTCGGCCACTTCCTTCTCCATCCCTATACTTCCTCATCCTTAAATTGAGGAGTTATTATACGTACCTCACAACGTAGCAGTGATAACTTAATGAGATAATCCACCCACATAATAGATAATACATTTCTGGATCATACTAAACATTTGATAAAGATTAGCTCTAACATAGTAGTAATAGAATTATAAAATTCTAGTTTTAAAATTATGTAATGATAAATAAAAAACAATCTTATAAAAAAAGCCTCCATGATACAATAAAGATCCTTCTTTTACTGTCTTTTACAATCCTCCTAGTCTTAGGTTCAAAATCTTACCTTACCCTTTATCAATGCTGTTCTCCAATATTCACATTTAGAAACCAAGTTCTGACCACCTTCTTATTAAATAATTCTCTTCTTTGCTCCCTATTCTACACTCTTAGTCTCATTTTTCATTCAAGGCTTCAGCTCCCATTCCATCTTGAAGATCACAATACAGATATAACTCTGTAGAATAGGGATTTTGCTTTATAACTGGCTTGTTATAAGCTACTAGGTAAATCTTTTAACTTGTCTAGACTTCAGTTTCCTCATGGATAACTCTGAGGCTGGAATCTATAATCTTTAAACAAATTCTTAAATTCAATAATTCTTCAAAAGGCTCTAGTCATCCTATTTATTAATAAAAATGAAGGTACCATGTATGAGTATATAGGCAAAATACAACAGATGTCATGTTATTAAGGAATTGAAACATGGGACAGGAAAAAGAGTTTATAGGAAATTAGAAAAAAGCAATGTTTCATTTTGTTGATACTAAGAAATTAAGCAGGACCTCAGATAGTGACATCTATAACCCAGCTACAAGAAAGTTGGCTCTAAAGTGAAACAGACTTGGAAGTAAGACTGCCTTGAAATTAAACCATCAAAGAATAATGATTGAAGATGCCAGATACTCCCTTGTGTACTAAAACGACTGGTTCTTCAGTCTCAACAAGCAGCAGGAATACTCCACAGCAGTACATTTGAATATGCAGAAATACTCCACAGTGGTATATTTGAATCTATACTTTCAGATGTAGATATGAAGGTGTCTGGCAGATAAGCATTCAGGAAATATCACTGGGGTGGAGGGGAAGAAGAAACTGAGCTGGGGGCTGAATGTGTCATTTGTATGCTCCTTCAAGTCACCTGGGATCATGATAGAACTTTGTTTAGGAGAAAACTGTTATCCAGGAGCCAAAGAGGGACTAACTTCTTATCAGTAAATAGTGACAAAGGAGAAATAGAGGCAGCCCAGCCCAGATGTAGGGCATATCCCTCTAGAGAGATAGGGTTTTAATAAGACAGTAAAAGAATTATGATCTGGAAGTAGCAGTGAAAACACAAGAGCAGAGGGCACTGACTCCATCTTCCTTCCTAAGAAGGATCAATAGACCTCCTTTGAGAAATTTAACAACAAAGCAAAGCCCTCAGATAGGTCATGATAAGATTCATTAGAAGAAAGGAAGTACAGGGAACATTCAGGGGAAAGGGAGAGGGAAATATGTTGATTAGGAAGTGAGAGGTGCAGGGGCAAAACATAAAGCAGTGGGGAGGATGAGTGGAAGGGGAGAGCAGTCAAGTGCAGAGAATTCAAGGGATGAGAGGTCTGAGAAAGATGCCTCTAGCAGCTTACATTTTAGGGCTTGACAAAAAGAAACAAAATGGTAGGGTGGATTTAGTCCTAAAAGATGGAAGGTAGCAAGAATTTCTTAGAATTCACCTAGAGATGGGAGACACCCTCATAGATACAGTCAGAAATAATACATATGGTGCAAAAAAAAAAGCATACACACATTTTGGAAAGGTAAAAACTGTATTAAAATCATAATATTCCATATATACTTACAACATTAGTTATCTTACATATTGTATTTTGTATCCCTTATAACTGCAGAAGTCAAATGTTACTGGGGAATCATAATTTTAATACAGTTTTTCCTTTCTTAAATTATGTATGCCTTTCCTTGGTACCCTCTGCATATAACCAGATATTGAGCATCCCATGATGTACTCTAGTTAAAATACAAAATTAACTATCACAAGCATGAAGTCTAGGTATAGTTTGGCAGGATCTTCTGCTTGTTGTCTCATGAGGCTGCAATGAGATGCTGGCTGGGCTGCATTTTCATCTCTGGAGAAGGATCTACTCCCAAGCTCCCTCAGGTTCAGAATCCATTTTCCCACCAAATGCATGAATGAGGCCTTTGGACTCAAAATGACACCTGCAGTTCCCTGCCACATGGCCTCTCCACAGGCAGTTTACATTATAACAGTTTGCCTCTTCAAGGCCAACAGAAAGAAGAGTGGTCTCACTTTACTTTGCTAGCATGGAGCCTCAAACAATGTTATAGTCAAGGGAATTACATCCTATCATCTTTACCTTCTTCTATTGGTTAGAAGCAAGCCAGGGAGGGTATTATAGAGGATACAATTCCTTGAAGGTCACTTTATGATGTGTCTATCACAAAAGATAAAGTGACCTAGCCAATTTTTTTGTGAAAAATATTTTTAATGAGAAATATTTCAATTGGCTTTCATTTTTAAATTGTTTTAAACATTTTTGGTGTCAATAATTTTTTTAAAGTACATGTATGTTTCTATGACTGTTTTTTCTAACCTAAAACTATTGTTTTGAATATAATTTTGCTCAAAGTAATATTCAATTAGTTCAATTATTTTGAATATGGAATAAATATTTGGATTATATAAATACTTGTTGTTTTTACTTTTTTAAAAACCTACTAAACAAATAGGTAGGTCAATGGAACATAATGGAGTATAGAAACACACTCATGTATACGTGGAAATGTGATTATGACAGGGGTAATGGTAAAATCGAGTGAGGGAATAATGAACTATTCCATAAATGGTGCTGCAACAATTACTTCTACATACAAAAAGGTAAGTCTCTTTTGTACTCTCTTGTAGAGCTGAAATATTTTTCAATTAAAAAACAAGAAAGATCTATATCTCATTATGACAAATACACACACATGCACACATACATCTATTCCAAATTGATGAAAAATCTAAATTATGCAAAGGCAAACTTTAAAATATTCATTAGCAAAGCCTTGAAATAAGATATTGAAAAATCTTACTTAATGAAAAAAATCTGCTTAACCAAAGGTTCCAAAAAACAAGTTTGGGAAGAAATACTTGCAAAGTATATTTGAAATATATAAATACTGCCAGTCAATAAGAAAAAGAAATATATTTCAAAAGTATATTTGAAATACATAAATATTGCCAGTCAATAAGAAAAAGACAACTTAGTAGAAAATGAATAAAGGATAGGGATAAGCAATTCACAGGAAAAGAAACCAGCATGGCCAATAGCTATGAAAAGATGAAGATGCTCTGCCTCAGTGGTAGTCAGAAAAGAAAAAATGATCATATTAACATTATGAATGAGGTACCATTTTATATTCATCAATTTAGCAGAAGTCAAGTTCGATAACATGCCATCCCTGATGATGTAAAATAAATATAAAGACCTGAGATAATAAGCCATTGACAATACCAAATAATAGTTGGAAGCTGTATGTACTTCATAAAAATTCCACTTCTATGCTAGAGAAACATTTACACTCACACACCATCAAACACATAAAGGAATATTCAGTAAAGCTCTGTGTATAATATTATGAACTGATTAAAACCAGCAATAAACATCTAACAACATATTATATAGTAGACAAAAGATAGATATATTTACATTTGTCATCACGTATAAATCTCAAAGTCAATGCTGAGTGAAGAAATCATGTTATCAAATATAGTAAAAAAATCAGGCTAGCCATGGTGGCTCATGCCTGTAATCCGAGCACTCTGGGAGGCCAAGGTGTGGCGAAGAGAATGTGGCAGGAGTGATGGTATTTCATTTCTAATATTAGGTTATAAAAGACACCATGGCTTCTGTTTCAGATGCATATTCCTCATTCTCTTTCATCATTCAACCTAGGGAAAGTTGGCTGAAATATCATAAGAAGCCCTATAAAGAAGCCCCAGTTGGCCAGAAAATGAGGTCTCCTGCCAATAGTCACAGTCACAAGAGTAACTTTGAAGCAAATCCTCTAGCCCACTCAACACTTCAGATGACTGAAATCCTAACAGCTTGATTATAACCTCATGAAAGACCCTAAGACAGAACCACCTACCTACACTACTTCTGCATTCCTGATTCTTAGAAACTACGTTCAATCGTAATTTTTTTTTTTTTTTGGTGAGACAGTCTCACTTTGCTTTGTCACCTTTGGTAGAGTGCTGTGGTGTCATAGCTCACATCAACCTCAAACTCTTGGGCTCAAGCGATTCTCCTGCCTCTCAGCCTCCTGAGTAGCTGGGACTCCAGGCACCCACCACAATGCCTGACTATTTTTAGAGTCGGGGGTCTTGCTCTTGCTCAGGCTGGTCTCAAACTTGTGAGCTCAGGCAATCCTCCCACCTCAGCTTCCCAAAGTGCTAGGATTATAGGCGTGAGCCACTGTGCCTAGACACACAAATATTTCTTATTTTAAGTTGCAAAGTGTGGGGTAATTTTTATTTAGCAATAATATACCACTCTATTTAAAATCAGCTTTAAAATTCTGCTGCTAAACATATCTATTTGATGTGATGCCAAACATTTTATTCCATGGTGTTCAGTAATCACCAACCCCATTATCATCCTTCACAACCATCAGTCTATCAGAGGGACGCCCAAACATAAGGAGTGAAATCAGTGGTATTTTGTTTTATACAAACACTACTATTAAGAAAGCATCTTTATATTTATTCATCACCTACCCAACAACATCACAATACTCCCAATGAAAATTATGTTTTAGATACTCCTCAAAATGTGACTTAAATTTCATTCATTACCCCAAACTTTAGGAAGCAACCTACATCCTCTTTTTGATTGTGTTTAGCTATATTTAGGATTACAGAATTTCCTTTTTGTTGTTAACGTTAAGCCCTCTTTTTATTGTCAAACAGGCCTTTAGCCATATTAAATATTGTTTCCCAGTAATAATGGGTTTTCACTGAAATGCTTCATTTTTCCTTTTCTCCTGTGTATCAGCTGCTCTTCTGTTTCCCTTTCACCAGCTGCTTATGTTATTACTTGCTTAATTTGCTTTTTCTCTTGTTGATCTGCTTGCCCTCTGTGTTCTCCTAATAGCAGTAAGCCCATATGATGGTACATAAGAGCCATATTTCTCTTTTCACATTTATAGGTTTTGTCTTTTCATCATTACCTTCCGAAATTTAGAAGACAGATGTAAGCTTGAATTTTACTTAAGAGATAACTGCAGAACCTTTAGGGGAAAGCATTATTATTACTTCAAGGATATAAATGAAGCAGTTTGGTCAGAAGGCTGTAGACATCCTTAACAATATGCTTTGTGATATTGGTTTTCAGGAGAAATGGTTATCTAGTATAAGTTTTAATCAAAGCTGCAGTCAAAGGTAGGGCACAAGGGAGTGAAGCTACCTGGATGCCAGTCACTGTGTTAAGGGGGACTTGGCACTAGAGATTAAGGACAAGCCTGCAAAAGATCCTAAGAACATTAAGCAATCATGATCATCTAAGTTTTTAAATGTCTAAGGTGCAAGCCAAAGTGAAAATGATATCATTTAAAAAAACACTCGATTTTCTTAAACATCTTTTATTGTGGCAAATTATATTTAGATACTTAGGATTTTAAGGAAAAACAAATTAAAGCACAGTAGAATGGGAGGGAGGGTAGGATTTTAATCCCATCCGTGTGGGATTAAAACTGAGAGAATTTGTGTTGACCAACTAATTTCTACGAGCCTCAGTCTCTTCATTCATAAAACGAGAATAATACCTCCCTTAAAGGATGGTGACAATAATTAAATGAGGTGTGAGGGGATACATAGAAAATGCTCGATGAATGGTGGATCTTTTAAATTCCTCCAATCAGTAGTGAAACATAGATTAGCGTTAGATTCCTCTCAGATAATAGAATTTCATTAACTCCTAAATCGTAAGTCCACCATTCAGTGTTTGGGCTAAATTACTCTGTTCACTACGTTTTTCATTTCATAACAACACTGAAGTTTAATCAGTGACAAATATAAAACTACAAACATGGAGGAGACAGATGTATAAATAGAGCACAGAATATAAATTATATATAAAGTGTTATATGAAACTGAAAACAGATTGATTATAAAACTTGGGTTGGGGTGGGTGGCATCACAGAAGGCTCAAAGGTTCAAAGCATTTGAATTGGGTCTGTAATGAAGAGTAGAGAAATTCACCTGGTGAACAAGGCATGGGTGAGACAGTGTGTGCAAAAGCTCATAGGCTTGAAACGCCAAAGCACATGTCTGTGGTGTCAAACTTGCTTGCAGTTAGAATCTCAAAAATGAGATTCAAACTCAAAATCTCAAAAATGTGACCGACGCCCAGAGATTGATATTTAATTGTCTGGAGTACAGTCTAGACTTTGTAATGTTCAAAAGACCTCAGGTGATTCTAGTATGTACACAAGTGTGGGAACCACTGGCATATTAATTTTCTGTAAGTTGTTCTGAGAATAGGGGAAATAATGGGAGATGAACCTGAAATGCCACAGAACTTGAACCTTATACTGTAGTTCAGAAATTGTTTGATGTACAGCCCTGTAATTTAAAAAAAAATTGGTATGTACCCCAAAATGTGAATATGTGTTTAATCATTAACTTATACAGATACTGTTGTAGTAATATGGCATGCCCAATATAGATACACTAAATACAAAAAAGTTGAAGTAAAAAATTATTCTCCAAAGAATACAACAGTATTTAAAAATACAGTTGACCTTGTAACAACACAAGTTTGAACCGTGAGAATTCACTTACATGAAGATCTTCTCTGCCTCTGCTATCTGTGAGACAGCAAGACCAACCCTTTGTCTTTTTCCTCCTCCTCAGCCTACTCAGTGTGAAGATGATGAGGATGAAGAAGACCCTGACGATGATCTAGTTCCACTCCATGAATAGTAAATACATTTTCTTTTCCTTATGATTTTCTTAGTAACATTCTTTTCTTGGACTTATTTTACTATAAGACTACTAAATATAAATATACATAACATTTGAAATACTCATACACATTCGTTGATTGGCCAGTTTCTGGTCAATAGTAGGCCACGCGTAGTTAAGTGTTGCATGAGTCAAAAGTTACACACAGATTTTGGACTCTACAGAGGATTGGCACCTCTAAGCCCCATGTTGTTCATTAATTGTAGTTATTTTGTTAATGGTAAACAAACAAACAAACAAAGCAAACAAAAAAAAATCCCTTTCCTGTTCTAAGTTATTGTCATTAAAATATTTTGGGGCCAGGTGCAGTGGCTCACATCTTAGCACTCTGGGAGTCCCAGGCGGGTGGATTGCTTGAGCTCAGGAGTTTGAGCCACAGCACTCTACCCAGGGTGACAACCTGAGATTCTGTCTCAAAAGAAAAAAAGAAAGAAATATATTTTAATATAAGCATAAGAGGATATGCTTCACTGTTTGTAATAATCTTGGTTTGATATTTTTTGATACAGAGATTCTAAGTTCTCCTTTAACTGAAGATACTTTGGTTTTCGTTTGTCTATTGTTTGGGGAGTTTTCCCCCCTTTGGCCACTGTAAAACTGTTTCAAAAACTGTAGAATATTTTCTATCTTTGTTTTAACAAATGTTATACCTAAAACCAAAACCTCATCAAAATATGCATATCCAAGGGGAAGAAATGCATCATTGGCTGGACATACTAAATCATGACTCTCATTTATCAAGTTCACTACCAATTGTGTGAGAATTTTTGTTAATATTTAGCTAGTAAAATATTCAACAGCCCTGATAGATATGGTCTTACAGCTTTGAAAAACACATTTTTTATTAAATCAGAGCTGTGTACGTTAATGCAATTATGGGGTACAATGTGCTGGTTTTATATACCGAAAAACACATTTTTAAAAAATAATTTCAAAACACCTGGAGACTGACATTTTGAAATATTTTTAGACAAGCTAGAAAATATATTTCATGTTTTAAAACTCAATATGGAGGAGAAGGTACAGTTTCTGTAAAATAGAATATATAAGACAAGGTAACTGGGATTTAACTCAGATCTAGCACATTATTAGCTTCTAAGTATCAGATACCCTGTGTCACTCACAGGTACCACCATTTACATTTGCAAAAACCCCTGTAAGGTTCTCATCCATGAGAAAACACAGGCTCACAGAGGGGCTGTAACTGTAGTGGGAATAATACTACAGAAAGGTCTGGAACTGGAGAATTGAGAACTATAAAGGCATAATCTCCTGAGAGAAATTTGGGAAGAAGATCATGAGATGTGAAGAACATTTCCCTGTGTCATGCTCTGATGAGATTAGACAGCATGAACTTGTGATGGGAGATATTTAGCATAATTTTGTGACTCTTTTGCAAGTAATGGAACCAAGGAAGGGCATCCTAAAATGGAGTAAGGGTGCGATTGGGGAGCCAAAGGCTACAGTGAGGATTCAGTGAAGGAACGAGATGGAATATGAGATGCCTGGGAAGGGAGATCCCTAGAGGGCAAAATCCTGAGTATTCTATTTCTGATAGACTTAGGTTTGAGCTCTGACTTTGCCAATTGTTTTGTGACTTTAGAAATTTATGTTATCTCCCTCAATCTGCTTACTTATCTATTAATTAGAGTTATAATAACACAGCCTGTTTGAATTTTGCATAGTCTTTATGGAAAAAGCTTGATAGTTACAATAGCTCAGATATATAGAAGGTTCTCAATAAATGGTCGGTACTACCATCATGACTGAGTACATTCTCAGAAATGGAAAAAGACTTGAAGATGATAGCTAAAGTGAGGCAGAGCAAATTCACAGCCAAAGTTTGTGGAGATAAAAATCCTTCAAGGGGAGAAACTTAAAGAACGAATGTGTTTATAGATCAAGATAAGATTAAGATAAATTCTAAGAAAAATAAACAAGATGATGTAATAAAGAGTACTATGGTTAACGTGTGTATAGGGTTGAGGGAGGAATATTTAAAGTTGCCAAAGATGATGGGAAAAAAGAAACATCTACAAAAATTGCTTTCAGATTTTTTTTTCAGTCAAATCCTTCTTTATATCATTTCTCACATGGTATAACAACATACCTGGTGCTGATCTTTTAAAAATTAGAATTAGATCATGTCACACCCCAGTCCACAAGGCTCAGATCTCCATCTTCAGCTCTAATACTTTCTCTCCTGCCAAACCTGCTTTTATGTGTAGAATAAATCAAGCCCCCCTTCTTGCCTCCGCCTCTTTGTTAATGTTCTGCCCAGAACACACTTACACCCCCACTCTCCACCTCTTTCCCCTACCCCCCCATCCTGTTTTTGTATCACCAGCAAACCTCAGCTCAAATCTCACCTTCTCAGAGAAATCTTCCCTGACTGAGTTATCTAAAGCAGCCCTCTTGGTTCCATCTCCCTTCTAACCTCTTCGTAGAACCTCTCACAACCTATCAGAGCATGTTAAGTTTTTACTATCTAACTTCTTTTTTTTTTTTTTTTTTTTGAGATGGAGCCTCAAGCTATCCCCCTGGGTAGAGTGCCATGGCATCACAGCTCATAGCAACCTCCCACTCCTGGGCTCAAGCGAGTCTCCTGCCTCTGCCTCCCAAGTAGCTGGGACCACAGGCGCCCGCCACAATGCCCGGCCATACTATCTAACTTCAATGCAAATTATGTGAGGATGTGGACTTTGTTACTGGAGCCACAGCCCTGATATGACCATATCTCATAAACAATTGGTGCTCAATAAGAATTATCAGTTGAATAAATGAAAGAACAAAATATGAGAAATAAAATCTATATCTGTACCATCAATAAATAAGCCAGCTCCATCGGTGGACAAGAGTTCTCATTCTTTCAGAGCTCAACAATCAGAAAATTTCACAGGTCCTTTAGAACACTATTTGAAAACTAATTTCAGTGATATTTCCTAGTAATGATTTCTCATTCTTATAAATTTAGCTACCTCACCTCTTCTGCTCTGGAAAACTCTAGAAAAACAATACCAGTACCTATAATTACCCCCAAGAAATACACTGAAAAATAATGATGTTGGTCTCTAGTCATTAGATCAAGTCTATTCCCAAATTAGACTTCTGAATTCAAAAATTTAGATGTAATCTTTGGCCCCTTAATCTTTCTCCATTTTCAACACTTTAAATGTGCACTTTGAAAATATCTCTGGAAGTATTTTGTAATTTTGAAGTAGGGAAAGGCTTTCTAACTCTCATTAAAAAATGCAAGTAAATTTTTGCACAGAAAAATCTACCACAAGCTAAAAGAAAAAGAAAAAAAAGAAAAAATATATAAAACTCAGAAAATATTTGTAATTCAAATCACAAACAGCTGACAAAAATACTAAAATCCCACCAAAAAATGTGCAAAGAGATTGACTTCACAGAAAGAAAAACATAATTTAAACATACATTTTAAAATAAAATTTAGGCTCAGGGCCTGTAGCTCAGTGGTTAGGGTGCCAGCAACAGGGCTGGTGGGTTCAAACCTGGCCTGGGCCTGCTGAACAACAATGATGACAACAACAAATAGCTGGGTGTTGTGGCAGGTGCCTGTAGTCCAACTACTTGGGAGGCTGAGTCAAGAGAATCACCTTAGCCCAAGAGTTTGAGGTTGCTGTGAACTGTGACACCATAGCACTCTACTGAGGGTGACACAGGACTGAGGGTACACAGAATCTACAGCAACAAAGTCCACAACCTCTGTTTTTTTGAGACTCTCTCTCAAAAAAATAAATAAATAGGCTTGGTTCCCGTAGCACAGTGGTTACAGCACCAGCCACATACATCCAGGCTGGCAGGTTTGAACCCAGCCTAGGCCAGCTAAACAATGACAACTGCAATAAAAATCAGCCATGCATTGTGGTGGGTGCCTGTAGTTCCATCTACTGGGAGACTGAAGCAAGAGAATCACTTAAGCCCAAGAGTTTGAGTTTACTGTGAGCTGTAACGTCACAGCACTCTACTGAGGGTGACATGGTGAGACTCTGTCTCCTGTATATGGACAGAAGGGAGCACTTTTACACTGCTGGTGGCGCTGCAAACTAATACAATCTTTTTGGAAGGCAGCATGGAGAATCCTTAAAGAACTTAGGCTACACCTCCCATTTGATCCTGCCATCCCATTGCTGGGTATCTACCCAGTAGAAAAAAAATCCTTTTGCCACAGGTATGGTTACACTAGACCATTTATTGCAGCTCAATTTATAATCACCAAAATATGGAAACAGCCTAAATGCCCACCAACCCAGGAATGATTAATAAGCTGTGATATATGTACACCATGGAATGCTATTCAGCCACAAAATGATAGAGACTTTATATCCTTTGTATTACCTGGATGGATGTGGAACACATTATTCTTAGTAAAGCATCAAAAGAATGGAGAAATAAGAATTCTATGTACTCAATTCTGGTATGAGGACAATTAAGGTCCTAGTTCACAGTGGGTGGGAGATGGAGAGAGCTGAGAAAGGGAAAAAGGGAGGGAGTGGGGGGTCAAGGGGTGTGGTACACCTTTTGGGGGCAGGACACAAATAGAAGAGTGTCCTTATCTAAAAAAAGCAATCAATGTAACCTGGTTCTGTCTACCCCAACAATGGGGTACATTCTCTGTGTATGCATTAAAAAAAACCCTCTGGAAAGATCTAAGGTAATTAGTAAGAGTGATTTCTTGGTGGGTGTAGAAATGGAGGGGTGGGGGCAGTGGTAGGAGGAAAACATTATTATATATACTGTTTGAGAGTTTGATTTTTGAACCATGTGTATATATTACTTATTTAAAATAATTAAATATAAAAATTTGGTGATGAGTCTAAGAAAAATGAAGGCATAGAAAATACCTTCCTCTCAAACAACTGGAGCACACTAATATGACCAAATGGCTACCTGTTACTAATTAAGTGTATAATGAATAATTAGTAAACATCGATGATATGAGTGAGGGCATAAAATGGATCAATTCTACACTACGTGATTCAAGGTCTTCCATCAGTAGGATCCACTTTGTCCACCTCAATTTATCTTGAATTAGTCTCAGAGATAATAACTCCAGTTTTGTTTTAGCCCCTCCATGTTCATTTTTTCTTCCTTTGCTAATGAAGTTTCCATCACATGGAGCCCCCCCTTTTCTGTCAATCCTATTCCCACATGTCATTCAGAGCACAGTTTTATATCTTAAAACAATAGAAGTTTAATACCTCACAGTTCTAGAGACTATAAGTCTGAAATTGAGATATCAGCAATCTGATGGTCCTTCGGAAACTTGTAGGAGAGAATTCTTTCTTGCCTTTTCCCTTCTTCTAGTGGTTTGCCAACAATTTTTGGTGTTTCTTAACTTGCAGTTGTAGCACTTCACTGCCTCCGTGCACACTTAGAAGCAATTTCATTTGTCCCTTTGTGTGTCTGTATCTCTCTTTCCCTCTCTTCTTCATTTTTTTTTTTGAGACAGAATCTCACTCTGACCCCCTGGGTAAAGTGCTATGGTGTCACAGCTCATAGCAACCTCAAACTCTTCGGCCCAACTGATTTGCTTGCCTCAGTCTCCCAACTAGCTGGGACAACAAGCAGGTGCACATCACAACACCTGGCTAGTTTTTCTATTTTTAGTAGAGACAGGGTCTCACTCTTGCTCAGGCTGGTCTTGAACTCCTGAACTAAAGCAACCCACCCACTGTGGCCTCCCAGAGTGCTAGGATTAAAGGCTTGAGCCACTGCATCCAACCTCTTTTCCTCTTCTTAAAAGGACACCACTTCATCTTAAACTGATTACATCGTAAGGACTCTATTTCCAAATTAGGTTGTATTCATAGTATTGGGGATTAGGACATCAACCCATCTTTTAGGGGGCATAACTCAATACAGAACACCTTTTCTAGTTGACCTACTTTTTAGACTATTTCCCCCAATGTTAAATTCTATAGCAACTAATTCATCTAATGTCATTTCGATTCTTTTCTATATATATATATATGCAAAGTCAGACAATTCAGTTCACAAACTCATCTTACAAAAAGTGCTGTTTACCTCATTGCTGAATATGATTACAGTCACCAGATGGCCAAGGGGAGTACTGAAGGTGACCATAATGATATTCAGCAATGAGGTAAGTAGCACTTTTTCTAGGACGAGTCGTAAACTTAATTGTCCAACCTTGTGTCCATATCATATATTCTTTATCAATATAAATTATTTTTTAATCCACACACACAGACACATTTTGTCTACCCATCTAGATTATAAGAACCTCAAAGGCAGGAAATGTTTCCTCCCAACTTTATCTGTACTGGTGCTAGACCCATCATTGGAGCTCAAAAATAACTAGATGAGGAATTGGATGAGTGATGTCCCAGAACAGTGGCTCTCAACCTTCCTAATGCCATGGCCCTTTAATACAGTTCCTTGTGTTGTGATGACCCCCAACCATAAAATTATTTTTATTGCAACTTCATAATTGTAATTTTGCTACTGTTATGAATAATAATGTAAATATCTGCTATGCAGGAGAACCCCAAAGAGGTCATGACCCACAGGTTGAGAACTGCTGTAGAAGGTAGACACTGACTTTGGTAGGTTCTAACAATCACTGGTTCATTGTGACAACTTGTCAGTGGGCTAAGAGGAGGTTCCTAGAGTCACTCAGAGTGTAAGAATCCAAAATAGCATTAACTCATCAGTATAACACAGCAAAGACTCCACTTTCAGGAAGGATCAAGATCAATAAACAGCAGACTTGGTCCCAAGGATGGAAGTAATTGCATGACAGGGAGGCAATCTAGTCTTCAGCGTCCTGTCCATCTGTCCAGGAGCATGGCAGCCCCAGCCTTAGTTTATAATTATGGACAAAGAAGTTATCATTAGATAACAACACATTAGAATTGTGTTGCTTTCCCTCAGAATAAAACACGTGCATATATCCACATGTATGCATATATGTATAATTCATGAATTGACTTCTCATTAAAACAAAGACTTGAGGATTTTCAGGCATTTAAACCACAGATCACGGTAGGATGTGAATAGAGTACAATATGGTAATTGGCTACGGTCTCAATTCCATCATGGGCAAAGGCTTGTGGAAAGACAAGGAACAATGAGGAAGACACTTAGTAAATGCAAGAAAAGTAAGAGCAGAAGGGAAGGGAGGAAAAAAAGAGGAGACACAGAAAGAGAAAATCCTAAAAGAATAACAATTAGCCTAAATACCTAATCTAGGAACATATAATTACATACTTTGTAATAATGAATTACATGCAAATGACTCATATTTATACAAGGTTGACAATGTATGTCAGACATGCTGCTTGTTTTCAAAAGCAAAACAATTACATGTGAAAAGATCAGTGGATTAGAATACATAGATTTTAAAGCTATTGTATATTGGAAAATAGCAAAATTTAAAGACACACTGGAAAAAATATTTTCATCATATAAATTGCAAAGGGTTTATCACTTTGATGTGTAATCAGGGTATTAAAATGTATTTTTAAAATTTTTAAAAACTCTAAATGGGCACAGGATATAAACAGATAATTCATATAAAAATACAATTAGAAAGCAGATAAGTAGTACCTAGAAAGATGAAATCAAATAAATGCAAATGAAAGCAGTCTATTCTTTTTTTAACATCCACTAAATCTAACAAAAACATCTAAACATATGACACTCAGCTGAGATGAATTTGGGAAGAAAGTCAACATGTTCAGCGACTGTTGGTTGTATTACCAGTAGGTACAGTACTATCCAAAACAACAGGACAATATATAGCAAGTGTTATAAAGAGAATGCCTTTTGAAAAGTGGGTGAATTCCTAGGAGTTATTCTAAGACATAGTTTAAAAGAAGCCAGAATGTAAATGGGTGGTAACATTCTCTGAAATTTTGTCCAATTAGAAAAAGGTGAAAGATTTATGTGACCTGAAAAGAAACCAGAGTATTAATGTTGTCCATTTAGATAAGAACAGGAAGTGATCTAAATATCCATTGCTAGGATAATGAATGAACATTTTTAAAATTCCATTGAGTATTATTATAACAACATTAAAATTATTATCATGAAGTTTATGTGAAGTCAGGTAAGAGCATTATGCAAGCAGAAGCAAAGCAGGTGAGTTGCAACCAGGTAAGGAGATACAGGCCTGTGGAGTATCATTCATCCATGCAGCAAACATGTACCAAGGAACTGCTATCTACAGCTGTACTGTTAGGAACAAAAGATTCAGTCCCTGAACTCATACTCAAGATCGTAATGGATAAAGATATGTAAAAATAAATATTATAATATAGAAGTACTACCTTGTATTCAAAATAAAAATAATTACATTGGGTTTAAATTAGGTGTGATGTTTTAAATTCTTATGTGTTATTCTTTTCTCCACTTATTCTTTTTCCCTGTATTATAAAAGAATACATGTTTATCATAAAATACTAGAAAAATATAAAGAATCAATAGGTATATGAGCTGTAATTAGCTATTAAGATATATCACCAGCTGTAGTCTCAGCACCTACAACTATTTTAATAGCATCGCAAGTTTTCTATCTTTTCAAAATGATAATTCATAGAGGTTTTTTTACATATTTTAACGATGTATATTTTTTGTATTCTGTTACTAGCAATTAAAATTATAGCATATGCAAGTTCCTATGCTATTAAAAACTATTTGCAAAAATATTTAACATTTTGTAGTATTTTTTTCATAGATGAAATGCAATTTACTTAGCAATGCCCCCATGATCAGGCACTTTGTTTCCAAATCTTTATTATTTTTAGTAATGCTGCAATGAATATCTCTGTCTCTCTTTACATTAACTTCTTTTCTTATATACCCCTACTATGTCCCTTAATTTTTGAGCTATGATTTAGTAACATAACTCAGAGGCATTTTACTATACTGAAGACTTCATAATTCTGAGTATAAACCAGGTTATCTATAGTAATCTCAACTAAAGTGTTTAAGAATTAATATGCTTAGCATTTTACAAAAGGAGCATTTAAGATTATCATAGAACACAGTTGTATACAAAGCTTTTCTTCCTGTTAGAATCTTTTCCAAAAGAGAAAGAGTTGTTAAAACTCCCCTATCATGTATTGAGAAAAAAGACAATGGAACAAGTGCTAACTCAAATTAAAAAGCGACAAGCATTCTAAAATATAGAACTTTTTTTCTACATGAAAACCACACCTATCATTTATATGTTTTAAGAATTAAATTCAACACATTTGAAAGTCTTAAAACATTCATTACTATTAATATAAAAACACTATTTTTTTTTAAAAAAAGCTATATGTACATTTAAGACCACAAAGCCCTTGAGCGCATATAAGTAAAATTCAATGAATTAAGTGATTCTTCCTCTTTAGGAGTAAAAGTATAAAACTGAATATTGAACTTCTTTGGTGGAAGAAAGAATAAAGAAGTAAAATATTTGATGTAACTTTTTCTAAGATCTTTATGACTACTAGAATCTGCCAGTTAATGTATTTTATACATGCTTAAATAGGTTGTTTGAGATCATCGGAATAGGTAATACAAATGTTTATCATTTTAATTTTAAGGTCCTAAAAACTAAAACTTATTTTCATGAATATTAAGTCCTCATCACAATCTCCCATGTCTATGCAATAAATACAGTCAGTAAAGATTCATATCATAGATGAGGAAACTGAGGTCGGGTGTGTATAAGTGATGTGGCCAATCTGATACATAGTGGAAAAATAGTGTGATGGAAAGAACTTGGGCTATGGAATCTGAAACAGTAACAATAAACGACTTTAGGAGAAAGTCTTTGGAACAGAAACTTGTTGGCTGCATACAAACAGCAGAGTTACGTAAAATGCACACAGTACCACATTTTCTTTTCATAATTCTTGACAAAGAAAAGGGAAGAGAACATTTGAAACCTGTAATAATCATTCTTAATTCAAATATCACTTAAACTCATTAATCATTGATAATGCATATCTGCGTTTATCTTTAAAAGGAAGCATAAAAAGCTCTGTTATCTCTTTTGACAAAAAGAGAGACAAAAGAATGAAACTTGAAGAAAGGCCACAAATGTAGGACTTACAATATTACTGCCTTAATAACAATTCTTCACTAATAGAATACATGACACAGTACCTTTATGTAATAAAAACTAAACATAGCAGAAACTACATAATGGCTGTTCCACTGTAGATCAATTTGAGTCTAACAGAAATGATCACTGATCCTGAGACGTTATGGAATAGTAAACTTAAGATATTGTGCTGCTTTTCAAGTTTACGTGACTGTGATTATTTAATTTTCTTTTGTGCCTGCTCAAGTATAGCTGTTATGTGACTACACATGAAAGAACCTGAAATTAATTTGTCTGTATGAGATCAGTGACTGTACAAATTCTTATGAAAACTAACATGCCATGACAATAGTAATTTTGATAAAATTACAACAAGTGCTGCAATTCTCTGCCATCTGGCTGTCTCGTCATAATGACTTTGATGTGCTTTTTATTACTTATTTACTTCAACTACTTTATTGGTATAGTTTTAAAGCAAGTAAATTATCACAATGGAGGATTTTTAATGTTAAAGGAAGACAATCTTCATATATAAATGGTGAGCTTTTCACAAAATTGAGAGACTCTAACCTTTTGGATGGGAAGAATATTACTCAAGAAAAAGTTATTTTTAGGAATTTCAATTTATTTGCTATAAATAAATTCGTATTGGTGTGTCCGTCCTTAAAGCAGAGAATCCCTATCTATGAAGTTGCCCTTGAACGTCTTGTACAGCAATGCAACACTATATATTTCACTATTGTTTAGATCTGTACAGGTTGAATTCGGGATCTTTAATTTGATTATATACTTTCTAAATTTTCCATCATCACGTAGTTACTGTTACATGAATACTAACTAAAGCAACATCATTCGTACTCATTTGTACAATATCATTTGCAACCTTTATGAAATATGAAGGTCAAATGGAATCTTTATCTACCTTGAATCCCTTTGTTTTGGGGACTAAGAGAAATGACCTGAAGATTCAAAATATTCAAATTAATACATAAAAGCTACCCTTCATGTGTTTAATGTTCAATTTTATCTAACACCAAGAAATTTCTGTTTCCCTACGGTCAAGTGGTTTCTCTTCATGTTCAGGTTGCCTAGGTACTCTGCTTCTAAGTCTCATAAAATCCCAGGTCTTCATAGTATGTTGAGGGCACAGAGGTTGAGCTGTAAATATATCACCTTTCTAAGTTGGCATTTAGATGACACATTTAATGGTAATTTTTTTCATGAGACTTTTCCCTCCTTTTGGCCAAATCTCCAATGCGTCAGCATCGATTGCATCAGCCCCACAGAAATAACACTTGTTGATGGCTTGGAAAGAAAGTACACAATTATAAGCAACGCTTGTTTTCCTGACCAATACAAATATAATTGGGGTTGAATATTAGCAGAAAAGCAATTCGGTTACATCTTAATTTGTGTGTATGATCAGGATACTTGATTACACTGAAGATCTCCATACTATAATACATGCTAAAGAAAATTTCAAAAACCTCTCTTGACTCAGTTGGCATAAAAAATTTCTTGTAGATGGTAGAAAATAGCTTAGCCGTAAGTCACTTGGAACTAATTTCAGTCATTGCTAAGGCATGCTGGGTTGAAAATTAGTGTCAAATGACAAAATGGCATGACTTCTTAAAAGCATTTGAACTCAAATTTTCTATGTCTACAATGCACCTGAATTAAAGTTTCCAGGATTTGTGACTAAACCATAGTTATATACTGCTAACAATATTCTCATCTCAATCTTAAAGAAAATTGCACCCGCGATTACATCCAAGATTGGAAAGGCTTTCTTGGAGATACCATTGTTTATTCCCTTATAATCCAAAGCAAGGAATTAGTATAATAATTAATAATGCAGTGATATATATCTGTAAAGTAGAATATCCGTTATCTCAGATATTGGACACCTAAAAATAACATATAATAAGCCTCTCTTTTCCAACACAGATAAAAGTTGTTATTTTAGTTCCTAAAAGCTTCTCACAATAAAATGAAATAAACTTTCTTAATACCAACACACAAACTATGAGAGTGTTTTAAATACAGACACTTTTTTATATTACTTAAACACTTTTTCCAGTGGTCCAGTTTTACCTTCCCCCTATAGTTCTAAATTGTTCTAAGGTCACCAGCAGCCAAACAAGTGTCTTCTTGAAGTGGTCAAACCCACATTTGTCAGTACCGTGTATAATTCCCCTCCCTACATTCTTTCTATCAAATATGCTATGTAGAGTTACTGTTGCCCTGTCCAGCATTTTTACTGTTATTTCATATCTGACTGTATTAATTATTTCGTGGCCTTTAAACCATTTCTGTTTTCATTATTTACTCACAGCATTATAACCCTAAGGTAGTGAAATTCAGAGAGAACATAATAAAAACCTGCGTTTTCACAGGAAATAACAAATTTAGAATATGAAAACTGCAAAGTCACACGGTGATAAACCTATTTCATGTTTTCTTCCTGATGAAATAGACACATACAGTTTTGTTTTCCCCATCAAGTTGAATTTCTTGTTTTCAGCATGGGTTTTATGTGAAATCAAATTTTTGTACACAGCTCTGGATATGATTAACGATATCTCTGTATATCATTAGGGAGTCCTGTCCATCAAAATCAAAAACCATAGCAAACTAAAGGGCTTGGTGGGAGACTAATTCTATATGGAGTCTATTTTGTCTATAGCACTGTGTGAACATGCTTTCAGTTTATCCCGTTTGAACTAAGCTAAGTCTGGCCTGCCTGTAGCCCAAGATTACATTATGAAGAATAAAACGAATGTTAAGATTTTGTGTCTGATGATGCTGAAAATGAGTAATTGCTGCCTCTAAGCTTCCTTTGGTGAGAAGGAATTTGGATTCTTTTCCTATTCCATTTCCTGTTCTACTGCACGAATAAAATTTATCAACTCTCCCCAACTGCCAACCCAAAGGTCAACACAAATGATATTTTTCTTTTTAAACCAAGTGACTTTCTAAGGCAAGGAATAAAAAATACTCTCAAATATTTTCTAATTCCTGAAATAAAAGTCTGTTTCAAATCATAAGCAAAATGGAGTAGAGGGAGGGAAAAAATGTGTAATCTATTTCTTAATTGCCATCACAAAGAATTCAAGTAGAAAAAGAAGACTTTTACTCTTAAAATGTTGCTTTTTAGTTAAGTGGCTCCTCAGAGAAAAGGCGTCCTATAGATTGAGACAACAGCAGTGAGGATGCAGGGAGTATTGGTTGTATGAGTAGAGTGCTGAAACCTATAATATTTCACTTGTAAAGGGAACATAGTTTTATAAGCACTTTTTTAATTGGCATTATTTGAGCAAACAAATTCTTTGTCTTGGATATTATACAATGTTTTAATTTTTCTTTTGCTAATATAAACTCTCAGAATTGTATTTGCTTAATGATAAAACATTGGTCACAAAGTATAGCCACATAGGATTAAGTCCATAAGCCCCATGATTCTACCTAATCTTTCTTTATAATAATAAAACACATTTTGTGCTGTGCTTTTTTCTTGAATATGGGGCTGACATCTATGCTAATCTTCAACAAGATTTTGGCTTACATGATTTTAAAGAAGACATTATCTATACAGATGTTATACTTGCTACGGAAAGGTCAAAGAAGAATTATTTATCATTACACATCCACAATAGGAATTGTACTTACATGGTTTCTGTTACAGAGACACACTGGCATCAGGGAGCCCCCTCCCATGTAAGATGATAATTTTCATAATATACACAGTTAAACTAGCAAAAGCAAGATCATTAAAATTCATCAATTTTTACTTCAATTTGAAATAAAATGAGGCAAAATACAGTTATTCTGGGAATCAACTTGAAAAAAGAAACAGTTTATATACTTGGACCAATAAGTCATGTAGACTAATCATTTTTTTTCTGGCAATTTTAAACTGCTCATCTTTCATAGGATTTCTTATGGCTATTTACATTTTCACTCAGTGAAAATCAATTACCTTCTTGCAATAAGCCTCATTTGCTACCTTTGAGTATAATAGAAACACCATTAGGATGATGACATTACCCAAAAGAAGGGCACCACACAGTTGGTAGACATAAATTAAGGGCCCTTTCACATATGCATTAGAAATACTGCTGTGCCTGAAATATGCATAAAGTCTGTATCTATTAGAGCTATTAGTGTGGGGGGCGATGATTTTGAAGGGGGAGGGAAGGACTGGTAGATTGTGATCTATTACTTTGATAAAATTATGTATTTCCTTTTTCGCCTGGTATGTGCCATTGATGCAATAAGCCTGGGCCCCCAGCTGAGCTGCATTTGGAAATGCCACTGAGCATGGTATACGCGCTTCACTTCCCCTTGCCGAAACAAGACACTGTCAGGAATAGAGTGCATGTGTGCCGCCAAGCCCACTCCTCCTCCGTCACCCTGACCTCCACAGCTCTGCGGATGTCTGCCTGGGTGAAGCTCCCACTCATGCGGAAAACAGCTCCTGCAGATCAATTCATAGGATTTAGGGACATTTAACTTCCATCAAGCCCACAGCATCTTATTGGTATTTGAGGACTAACTTATTACCAAACATTAATGGCCATAACATAGAGAGTTGTATATTTCCTGGGGGAAGAAAAAAAAGCTAATCTAGAAATTCCCCCCTCTGAGACTAGAAAACAGAGGAAACCACACTCATACCCAGTTATTTTTATTTGAGTTCTTATAAGCTTAAGTAAAACAAAATTATAATACATATTGACCCTTAGGGTATGAGTAAAGGTTGTATACCTTATAAAAAGGTGTTAAGGTTACCAATTATAACTTTTCATGAATTGTTTTCAGATTCATTTACCTTTTAGGCAATCTTGCAAATACAAAAGAGACATAGACAGTTCTTCATTAAAGAATTCTGAGTCATAAACACATAAGGATTACAAGAAAGTTTTAGTACAATGATAGGAACTAATAGGTTGTCATTTTTGAACCTCAAAAGAATTGGCAAATGTTAGAAACAGATGTTTTCTTTTAAAGGGATTAAACACTTAAAAGTTTATTCTCATTAATGACTTCTCAAAATCTATATTATTAGAGCACAAACCTCCATGTCTTATACAATGTTATTCCTAGATATTGTAACTAAATCTGTATGTCATATCTGATTATTATAAAGAAAGCAAGCAATATTATGAAATTAATTTCACTAATCATCACATTCTTATATTCTTACAAAATGAAGAAGAAAGTTTCTCTGCTGGGATAATAAACAGAATCAAGAAAAACACTGAGATTTACACTGTAGAGCCTATAACTCTAAAATGGCCTTTCTATTTTTCTTTTAAGTCATGATGGACAAAATTACGGGATCTTATGTTACAAATGTATTGAGATATTTTAATCTGTTGCAAATTGTGTAAATGGTGCTGTACTTTTCTGAGTGGTATACATTTAGTTAAATTAGTTGGTACAATGATCCTGCTGTACATAAACATGGCATGTAAAGCCAAATTCTTATGAAATTAGGCTTGCTGAGTCCATCACCTGCATGTTAGACATCCATCAAATAAATGAGAAACTCACAAAGTTTATATAGGTTAGGAACCTGAATGAACTAAGAAATACAGCAGCCACCCAAAAAATGTATACATATTTTAAGGAAAAATTTGCAATACTCCAGTCACATTTGACTTCTACAATTATGAGAGGTGCCTAATGTGACTTGTATTCATCTTTTGTTATTAGTATACATTGAGTATTATGATGTTAATACAGGTTTTTCCTTTCTTAAAATGTATACACTTTTTTTGGCACTCTCTGTATTCCTTCAGATTAATAACATATATTATCATGTTATTAAACATATGTATTTCAGAAACTGCATATGTATTTCAAAAGGATATAAGTCATAACAAGTAAACAGTTGTTTTCATGAACAATTTAAATACAAATGTGATGTGATGTGGTATATTTTAAATTTAATTCACCAGCTCAGGTCTTATAGGAAACTATATTTCCTAACATTTTTCTGTTCAATTCCCTTTTTGAGAAAGTTAGAATACTATGAAAAGAAGTCATAATCATATGATTGAGAAACAAAAGGAACAAATAACACTTCAGACCACTGGAATACAATTATGCCCGATAGAGGAGTAAAAACTTTACAGGGAAAAATACTAATGAGACAGGGTAAACAAAAATAAAAACTGAGGGTATAACTGAGGCAACCATACAAATTACAGGCATATATACAACAAATGAATTGGACCAATTTGCTTATAATTGCTTCCCTATAATTACAGGTGAGCTTTTTCATTCTCCTTGAAAGAGAGTGGGTTGGAAGTGGTGGGGACAGTTTACTTTTTCTTATTTTAATTAGCAAAGTTGAGTTTAAATAGCTTATAAGAGGACAAAATAAACTTAAACTGTTTGCAAATACCTCAGAACAATTATCTTACTCTTTTTACATCCAAATGATCCATGCCTGCAATTTAGAGGATCTTCTATTTTAAAAGATAGCATCTCCTGCTCCTCCTCTAATCCTTATAAAAGAAGACACACCTGGCAGAGGTGAGAGGCCTGGACTGTTTTAAAAAGGGGCAGACAGACCTTCTAGTGATTCTATCCCAGATGTTAGGGAGGGGTGGTCTCCTCTGTCCCCAGAGCACAAGTGGCAAATAAACTAATTGCAGGAGTAATGATTTATACACAAGACTGTATGTCGTCTGATAATTAAAGGCACAAAATTGCCCACATTACAAAGCTAGCCCAAAGAGGTCTCTTTCAAGTGTAGAGAGGTAGAACTTAAAGCTTGGTCAAAAGGAAAGTCTAGGCACAACTTAGTAGGAAGAATTAAAATACATACATTATTAATATGTATATGTGTAAAACACAAACACATGGTATCTTACAAGTATTCATTTAAGTTTCTCTTTTCATCTCAATGTCATTTAACATTACTTCCATATTCAAATTCTGAGGGATTCTACCTTTCAATTGGGAATGGCCATTAATTAATTGAAGGTTTTAAATATTTCAGTAACCTAGCTAACAAGCTAAATAAAAGTACAATCACACTCCTCATAATGCTGTTCTGCTCAACAATGAATTGCATAGACAATAGTGTCACCTAATGATGTCTTAATGTTCTTGATCCTGTATGGGCCTAGCCTAATGTGTGTATTTCTATCTTCGGGTTTTTTGTTTGTTTGTTTGTTTTTTCAGATTAATATAAGGGTGCAAACAATTAGGTTACATTGTTTGCATTTGTTAGGTAAAGTCCATAGGTGTGCCATATACCCTTACATTGTGCCCATTAGGTAAGTGCTTACCAAACCCCCTCCCTCCTTCCCTCTCACCCTTCTACTTCCCTCTTCTCCTCATTTGAATTTAATTGTGTTTTTTTTTTCTCATGTGGGCATGTAGTTGTTTATGTACTAATTTCATAATAGTACTGAGTACACTGGATCCTTGCTTTTCCATTCTTATGATACTTTACTTAGGAAGATGTTCCCCAAATCCATCCAGGTAAATACAAAAAATGTAAAGTTCTCCATCTTTCTTCATGGCTGAATAGTTTTCTACAGGATACATATACCTTTGTTTGTTTATCCATTCGCGAGTTGATGGGCACTTGAGTTGTTTTAAATCTTGGAGATTATGAGCTGAGCTGTGATAAACATTCTAGTGCAAATGTCCTTACAGTAAAACAACTTCTTTTCTTTTGGGTAGATACCTAGTAATGGGACTGTGGGATCAAAAGGAAGGTCCACCTTTAGCACTTTGAGGATTCTCCATACTTCTCTCCAAAAAGTCTGTACTAGTTTGCAGTCCCATCACTGTGCTTAAGTGTTCCCTTCTCTCCACACCCATGTTAGCATCAGCAGCTTTGGGACTTTGTGATGTGGGCTATTCTAACTGGGGCTAGATGATATCTGAAGGTGGTTTTGATTTGCATTTCTCTGATGATTGGGAACACTAAGAATTTTTTCATGTGTTTGTTTGGCAATTCATTGGTCTTGGGAGAAGATTCTGTTCAGACTCTTGCTCACTGATAAAAAGGGATTGTTTTGTTCTTTCCTTGTTGATTAGTTTGAATTCTCTTTAAATCCTGGTTATTAGCCCTTTGTCAGATTCATAACAAAGATATGCAAATACCTTCTCTCATTCTGAAGGTTGCCTATTCGCTTTAATTGTTGTGCCCTTAGCTATGCAGAAGCTTTTTAACTTGATCAGAACCCATTTATTTATTTTTATTGTTGCTGCGATTACCAAAGGGGTCTTCTTCCTAAAATCACTCTCCAGGCCAATGTATCTTAGTTTTAACAAAAAGTTTAAAAAATAAAAATAAAAGTAAAAAACTTTAAAAATAGAAAAGATTTATACAATAAAGATATAAAGAAAGAAAATAGTTCCATTCAGCTGTGCAATGTATTTGTGTTTTAAGCTGTTATCACAAGAGTCAAAAGTTTTAAAACTTTTTTAAGTTTATAAAGTAAAATAGCTCACTAATGTTAATTTATTATTGAAGAAAATAAAAAAATTTTTTATAAATGAGGCGTAGCCTAAGTGTACAGTTTGCAGTTATGTATAGTAATGTCCCAGGCCTTCACATTCACTCACCACCCACTCGCTGACTCGGCCAGAGTAACTTTCAGTCCTGTAAGCCTCATTCATGGTTGGTGACTTATACAAGCATAACCAATTTTATCATTTATATCATATTTTTACTGTACTTTTTCTATACTTAGGTACATTTAGATACAGAAATCCTTACCATTATGTTACTATAGCCTATAGTAGGGTGGGCATGGGGGGTCACACCTGTAATCCCAGCACTGAGGAGGCCGAGGTGGGTGGATTGTCTGACCTCACAGATTCAAGACCAGCCTAAGCCTGAGCAAGACCCCATCTCTAAAAATAGCTAGGCATTGTGATGGGCGCCTGAAGTCCCAGCTACTTGGGAGGCTGGGGCAAGAGAATCGCGTAAGCCCAGGAGTCTGAGGTTGCTGTGAGCTATGATGCTACGGCACTCTACCAAGGGTGAAAAAGTATGACTCTGTCTCAAAAAAAAAAAAAATTTTTTTTTCCACAGTATTCAATGCAGTACCATGTTGTACTGCCTCGGAAAAACAGACTGTACTATGTAGAAAAGGCCTGTAGTAGGCTGTGCTATCTAGGTTTGTATGAGTAGACTCTATGATGTTGACACAGGACAAAATCAGGTGAGAACGCATTTCTTAGAATTTATCTCTGTCTATAAGGGACACATGACTGTGGAAAGTTATCTTATTTGTACTAAAATATATTCTGAATGAACTTGTTGTTAATGAGTACTTTATGCTACAAAAAGTCTCCCAGTCAAGCTTTCATAAACACATATTACATTCATTTCACACACAAATTAACTGACTCACATCTGAGTAGTGTTCAGTGAATAGAGTGATTGGAAAAATACATTAATAATACATTGCTGAAGGACATTTTAGAAGGATGAAAAAGTGCCCAGAAAAATCCTCCAACATCACAGGACAAGGTTAGAGCTGCTCAGCAGATTCCAGTTTCTGCGCTTGCTTTGTTTCAGAATCACATCTAAGGAATCTCAGAATTTTAAAAGAATCAGTTTTGCTTTTTACTCTTTATTTAGAGATCATTCTAGAGTAACAGAAGTGATGTGAAAATAGTGTCGAGAGTTCCCATATATGCTTCACCCAGTTTCTCTGTATGTTGACATCTCACATAACCACTGTGTGATTATCAATACTAAGAAATTAACATTTGGTGCAATACTGTTAGCTAAACTGCAGGCTTTATTTGGATTTCATCAGGTTTTCCTTTTTCTGTTCCAGGATCCGATCCAGGATATGAGCTTGCATTTAGTTATCCTATTTGCTTCCTCTCCTCTGATCTGTGACAGTTCATTAGTATTTTCTAGTCTGTCAGGACCTTGACACTTTCGAAGAAAACTAGTCAGTAGAATATCCCTCAATTTGCATTTGTTTGATGTTTTCTCATAATTAGACTGAGGTCATGGGTTTGAGAGAAGAATAGCACAAAGGTGTGTGCTTGTCCATCAGATCACTTCAGAAGGCACATGGTGCTGCTACGTCTTTTCACTAGTGTTGATATCTTCCATCACTTGCTATCTGCCAAGTTTCTCCACTGTGCAACTACTATATTTCCCCTATAATTCATAAATGCCTGGAGAATTTATTTGGAAATATCTTGTTTTCCCTTAAACTTTCACCAATTTTAGTCTGCATGCATGGATCTCACCTGCAACAATTATTTTTATGCTACCCTGATAATAATTTTTTCTATTGTCTTTATTCCTTCCACATTTATAATTAGAATTCTTTTGTAAGGAAACATTGTGCCTTCTACTCCAATCATTTATTTATTCAAGTATATATTTATATCAGTATAAATTTTTTAAATGTCTTTGTTTTATGTATATACAATATTTTTCCCAAAATATTCCAGCTTTTTCAAACTGGCTCCTGTTCCCTTTCGGTAAGCCTCCCCATATTGTTTATAAAACAATTTGTTACTTTCTGGCCCTATGCTAAGTGATCATTTTAAAGTTGCTCTACTTTATAGAAACTAAATATTTCATCTGATGAACTACATATTCCCTTGAGACTAATCCTGCACCTTCCTGCACCTAGCAGAGTAGCTGGCCAGGGACAGGCCTTTGTTGCATGTGCTTCAAATGAAAGCTTATTTATTCCAAACTTGAGAAAGGTAGACCTATTCACAATATTCTGTGTATGTTCTTAAATTTATGTTCACTATTAAATCGCTGCTCATTTTCCTCCTTTTGTGTGGAATAATCCCAGCTCTTCTGAACATCATTTAGACATAATCATCAATATTATCATTATCAATCTGAAAATGTCATCACTAAGCCTGGACCTAACTGTGTTTCTGTGACAGATAAAATAAAAAGCAAATTATAAGAGGGTCTTCTCCACTAAGTCTGAAAAATATTCAAAAATGTAATCTACAAACACACCATAATTGTCTTACGAATATTTAGTAGAACAAGGTAAATAAAATGAAATCAGTATACAGTCATCCTTCAGTATTTGTTGGGGATTGGTCGGTTCCATAGACACTTCTGGATACCAAAACCAAGTCCCTTACATAAAATGGCATACTATTTGCATACAACCAAGTCACATCCTCCCACATACTTTAAATCATGTCATATTAAGTAATCTTAATATGCATAGTATAATGTAAATGCTATGTAAGTCATTACACTATATTGTTTAGGAAATAATTATAAGAGCAAAATGTCAGTACATGTTCAGTACAAACACAGTCATAGTAGGCCTAACTACATTTTCATCTAGAGGTTGGTGGCATTTGCAGAACTGTAGCAATCTTCAAATTAATGGTTCCAAAGTTCACTTTTTTCTTTTTTTCTTTTAGCAGAACTGTGCAGATAGCTATTCACTGCATACTTATTATTTGCCAGTCATAAGAGTTAAGTATCACTATTATGACCATCACACAGATATAGAAAACTGAGAGAGAGAAAGAGTGAGAAATAGCTTGCCCCAGGCCATATAACTCCCAAGTGGATAGCTAGTATTTGTACTGAAGCAGCCTGGTCATAG
>CAUYQV010113513.1:0-11770 GCA_963574575.1 Galagoides demidoff
AAAAAAAATGACGGGTGTTGTGGCGGGCACCTGTGGTCCCAGCTACTTGGAAGGCGGAGGCAGGAGACTCGCTTGAGCCCAGGAGTGGGAGGTTGCTATGAGCTATGATGCCATGGCACTCTACCCAGGGGGATAGCTTGAGGCTCTGTCTCAAAAAAAAAAAAAAAGATCACAGACTCTGGAGCCAGACAGCCTGAAATACATAAATACATATTAACTGTGTCAACTTAAGCAAGTTTCCTGTCTTCTCTCAGTTTTCTCATCTGTAGAATGGAACTAATGATTATACCTATGTCCCTAGGATTGCCGTGAAGCTTAAATGGATCAAGTGCTTAGGATAATACTTGGCACAAAGTACTCAGTAAATGTTTGCTTTTGTCTTTATTAGCTATTGATTTTTTAAAAAATCTAATTAAACTTTAAATTTTGAGATAATTATGGATTCACATGCAGTTGTATGAAAATGCAGAGTTTGTGTTGCCAGCTTCCTCCAATGGTAACTTGCAATACTATAGGACAACATCACAGCTGGGCTATAGATATCGATACTGCCAAAACAGAGAACATTTCTATTTCCATAAAGATCACCCATGTTGCTGGGTGGCGCCTGTGGCTCAAGGAGTAGGGTGCCGGCCCCATATGCTGAGGGTGGTAGGTTCAAACCCAGCCCTGGCCAAAAAATAAAAAATAAAAAAACTGCAAAAAAAAAAAAAAAGATTACTCATGTTGCCCTCTTATAGCCAAACCTACTTCTGTCCTGTCCCACCCCCTCCTTAAAACCTAGCAACCCCTAACCTGTTTTCCTTTTCTATGACTGTGTCATTTCAAGAATGTTATGTAAGTGGAATAGGATAGCACGTAACCTTTTTTGTTGGATTTTTTTCACTAAGCATAATTTTCTAGGGATATTAATCTAGATTGCTCTTTTTTATTGCTGATTAATATTCCTTGGCATGATACACAGTACCATAATTTGTTTAACCATCCACCCACGGAAAGACTCATAGGTTTTCCCACGTTTTGGCTGTTTTGAAGAAATCTGTTTGTGTACAGGGTTTTTTATGTGAACATAAGCTTTCATTCCTCTGGAACAAATGCCTAAGAGTGTAATTGCTGGGTCATCTGGTAGTCGCATATTTAACTTTTTTTTTTTTTTTAGACGGAGCCTCAAGCTATCCCCCTGGGTAGAGTGCTGTGGCATCACAGTTCATAGCAACCTCCAACTTCTGGGCTCAAGTGAGTCTCCTGCTTCTGCCTCCCAAGTAGCTGGGACCACAGGTGCCTGCCACAACGCCCGACCATTTTTTGGTTGCAATCATCATTGTTGTTTGGTGGGCCCAGGCTGGGGATTCGAACCCGCCACCTTAGGTGTATGTGGCTGGTGCCTTAGCCACTTGAGCCACAGGCGCCGAGCCGCATATTTAACTTTTTAAGAAACCGCACAGCTATTGCATTTCCCTGAGTGGCTGTGCCCTTTCACATTCCCTCCTACCCTCAGCAATGCGTAAGTGGTCAAATTTCTCCACACGCTCACCTGTATTTGACACAGCCCCTGTGTTTCATTTTAGCCCTTCTGATAGCTGTGCAGTGATACCTTATTGTGGTTTTAATTAACATTTACTAAATGTTTGGTGATGTTGAAGATCTTTCCATGTACTTATTTGCTATCTGTATTTCCTCTTCAATAAAATGACTCTTTGTATCTTTTGTGTAAGTGGATATTTTTCTGCTGTTGAGTTTTGAGAACTCTTTATACAGTATTGATATTCGTTAGATGTGGCTAGAAGTTTTTTTCCCAGTCGGTAGTTTGTCATTTCATTCTCTTAACTAGGTCTTTCACAGAATAAATTTTTTTTTTAAATTGAGATATAATTCACATAACATAAAAATTCACCTTCTTGGCTCAGCACCTATGGCTCAGTCGGCTAAGGCGCCAGCCACGTACACCTAAGGTGGAGGGTTTGAGTCCCCAGCCCGGGCCCGCCAGACAACAATGATGGCTGCAACCAAAAAATGGCCAGGCGTTGTGGCGGGCGCCTGTGGTCCCAGCTACTTGGGAGGCGGAGGCAGGAGACTCGCTTGAGCCCAGGTTGCTATGAGCTGTGATGCCATGGCACTCTACCCAGGGGGATAGCTTGAGGCTCCGTCTCAAAAAAAAAAAAAAGAATTGTATATTCAGGAATTCAAAAGAAGCCAAGGAATTTCTAAATCTTCCAGCTAATGAAAGTCAAACGATTTTTTTTTTTTTGACACATAGTCTCACTTTGTCCCCCTTGGTAGAGTACTATGGTGTCATAGCTCACAGCAACCTCAAACTCTTAGGCTCAAAAGGTCCTCTTGAGATGGGGTCTTTTTTTTCTTTTTTGAGACAGTCTCAGTATGTCGACCTCAGTAGAGAGCTGTGGTGTCACAGCTCACAGCAACCTTAAACTCTTGGGCTTAAGCAATTCCCTTCCTCAACCTCCCTCAACCTTGGGAGGTTGAGGAAGAGAATTGCTGAGACTATAGGCGCCTGCCACAGTGCCTGGCTATTTTGTATTGTGGTTGTTGTAGTCGTCATTGTTTCACATGCCTGGGCCAGGTTCAAACTCACCAGCCCAGGTGTATGTGGCTGACACCCAAGCCACTGAGCCACAGGCACTGAGCCAGAGTCAGGGTATTGAAGCACTTGTTCAGGCTGGCCTCAAACTCGTGAGCTCAGGCAATCCACCACTTGAGCCAACCACATATGTCCAAACCTTTTTGTATTAACAACCAAGAAACACTCTAAAGTAAAAGAATCTAATAGCATTTTTGTGACGATAGAAATATTATAAATTCACACTGCCTGATATGATAGTCACTAGTAACATGTGGTTTTTGAGTGGTTGAGATGTGGCTAGTGTGACATAGAAATTAAATTTTTAGCTTCATTTAATTTTAATTTAAATAGCTACAAAGCAGCCAGGCAAGGTGGCCCACGCCTGTAATCCCAACACTCTGGGAGGCCAGGGAAGGTGGATTGCCTGAGCTCAGGAGTTAGAGACCAGCTTGAGCCAGAGTAAGACCTGGTCTCTAAAAATAGCCATGCCTGGGCCGCGCCTGTGGCTCAAAGGAGTAAGGTGCCGGCCCCATATGCCAGAGGTGGTAGGTTCAAACCCAGCCCTGGCCAAAACTGAAAAAAAAAAAAAAAAAAAAAAAAATAGCCAGGCCTTGTGACAGTGCCTGTAGTCCCAGCTACTTGGGAGGCTGAGGCAAGAGAATTGCTTGAGTCCAAGAGTTTGAGGTTGACCTGTGCCCATAGCTCAGTGGGTAGGGCAGCAGCCACATACACCAAGGCTGGTGGTTCGAAACCGGCCTGGGCTAGCTAAAACTACAGTGACAATTGCAACAAAAAAAGAATTTGAGGTTACTGTGAACTGTGATGCTACTCCAGACAGCAACCAAGTGAGAGCTCTTCCCCTCCCACCAAAAAAATAAATAGCCACAAAGTAACACTCTGTCTCAAAAAAAAAAAAGAAAAAGAAAAACAGTGTGCTCTTAGTAATTAGAAGCATAATCATTAGAATAAAAAATTAAGTGAAAAAGTTGGAAGGGAAAAGACAAAATTATTGTTTAAGGAGGAAAATACATAAAATTTGGAGGATTGGTTTGTGAAGATTAATGTCTGACTGCTGAAGTTTCACAAAGAGAATAAATAAGCCAGGCTTGGAGCTTGTGCCTGTAATCCTAAAATACCTACTAGATTTCAAAGATTTGAATAAAAGAGAATATAAAATATTTCCATTTTTGGCTCTGCGCCTGTGGCTCAATCAGCTAAGGTGCCAGCCACGTACACCTCAGGTGGCAGGTTCGAATCCCCAGCCCGGGCCCGCCAAACAACAATGATGGCTGCAACCAAATAATGGCCAGGCGTTGTGGCGGGCACCTGTGGTCTCAGCTACTTGGGAGGCAGAGCCAGGAGACTTGCTTGAGCCCAGGAGTTGGTGGTTGCTATGAGCTGGGATGCCATGGTACTATACCCAGGGGGATAGCTTGAGGCGCCGTCACAAAAAAAAAAAAAAAAAAAAAAATTTCCATTTTTATTACATATTGAAATGATATTTTAGATAGACTGAGTTAAAATAAATTAATTTCACGGTTTTTTTCTTAAAGACATGGTCTTGCCTTGTTATCCAGGTTGAAGTGTAGTAACATGATCATAGCTCACTGCAGCCTGAGATAGGTCTCCCGATATTGCCTATGCTGGTCTCAACTCCTAGCCTCAAGCATTCCTCCCACCTCAGACTACCAAAGCACTGGGATTACAGGTGTGAGCCACTGCACTTGACCTAACTTCACTTTTTTTTGAGACAGAGTCTCAAGCTGTCACTCTGGGTACAGTAACATCATAGCTCTCAGCAACCTCCAACTCAGGCTGAAGTGGTCCTCTTGCCTCAGTTTTTCTCTTTTTAGTAGAGATGGGGTCTCACTTTTGCTCAGGCTGGTATCCCAACTTATGAACTCAAGCAGTCCACCCGCCTTGTTCTCCCAGAGTGCTAGGATTATAGGCATGAGCCATCACTCCCAGCCTCTAACTTCACCATTTTATAATGCAACTACTAGAGCATCTAAAAGTACACATGTTTCTCTTATGTTTCCAATAGGGACAGCACTATTGTAGATAATTCTTACAAGAAACAGGCTTGGTGCCTATGGCTCAAGTGGCTAAGGTGCCAGCCACATACACCTAAGGTGGAGGGTTCGAATCCAGCCCGGGCCTGCCAAACAACAACGAAGGCTGCAACCAAAAAAAAATAGCCGGGCGTTGTGGTGGGTGCTTGTGGTCCCAGCTACTTGGGAGGCAGAGGCAGGAGACTCGCTTGAGCCCAGGAGTTGGAGGTTGCTGTGAGCTACGATGCCATAGCACTCTACTCAGAGGGACAGCTTAAGGCTCTGTCTCAAAAAAAAAACAAGAAATGTAAAGTTATGGGTACTCAGTGGGTAGGGCACCGGCTACCTACATCGAGGTTGGCACGTTCAAACCATGGCACACTACTCAGGGCAACAGCTTGAGTTGAGACTGTCTCAAAAAAAAAAAAAAGAAAGGTAAATTTATATTTTCATGTTATTCTTGCTGCCAACTTGCTAATTATAATATTCTTCATAATTTAGATTATAAGAAGACCAGTCTAGCACCTTATGTGAAAGTCTTTGAACAGTTTCTGGAAAATTTGGACATATCCCGAAAAGGAGAACTTCTCAAGAAGAGTGGTAATACTCTATGCCTTTCTTTTTTATCTAGTTAAATCCTAGTATGAGTACTGTAAAATATCCAGCAAATGATAGTTTTTTCCTTTTTTATAAAAATAAGGTCTTAATGTGTGACCCAGGCTAGTCTCAAACTCCTGGCCTCAAGTTATCCTCCAATTTCAGCTGGGACTGGAGACTACAGGTACACTACATAGGCCACCACACACAGTTGATTTTTTAAATTTTCTGTAGAGATGGAGTCTTGCTATATTGCCCAGGTTGGTCTTAAACACCTCGGTTGACATGATCCTCCCACCTCAGCCTCCCAAAGTGCTGGGATTACAGGCATAAGCTCCCAGCCAAATAACCGTTTTTTTTTTCTTTTTATTATTATTTTTTTATTGTTGGGGGTTCATTGAGGGTATAAAAAAGAACCAGGTTACATTGATTGCATTTTTTAGATAAAGACCCTTGTGTCCTGCCCCCAAAAGGTGTGCCACACACCACAAATTACTTTTTCTTTTGTTTGTTTTGTTTTTGAGACAGTGTCAAAATAATATGTTACCCTCAATAGAGTGCTGTGGCATCACAACTCACAGTAATCTCCAACTCTTGGCCTTAAGCGATTCTCCTCCTTCAGCCTCCCAAGCTTAGGACTACAGGCGCCCACCACAGTGCCCAGCCATTTTTTTTGTTGCAGCTGTCATTGTTTAGCTGGGCCGAACTGGTTCGAACCCACCAGCCTCAGTGTATGTGGACGGTGCCATAACCACTCTGCTACAGGCAAGGAGCCACAAATGACCAATTTTTGAGCTTCAGTGTTTCCTGCCCTCCCCCCCCAAATTTACTGATTTATCTTACTGTCCTTACTGTTTTTTAAAACTGAGGTGTTTTGATTCAATTCAGCTCATAATTAGTAAACATATTCTACTAGGCATGGTGGCTCACACCTATAATCCTAGCACAGTGGTTCTCAACCTTCCTAATCTCTCCTAATGCCACAGCCCTTTAATACAGTTCCTCACATTGTGATGACCCCCAACCATAAAATTATTTTTGTTGCTACTTCATAACTGTAATTTTCCTGCTGTTATGAATCATAATGTAAATATCTGATACGCAGGATGTATTTTCATTGTTACAAAGGGGTCGCGACCCACAAGTTGAGAACTGCTCTCCTAGCATTTTGGGAGGCTGAGGTGGGTGGATTGTTTGAATTCAGGAGTTCAAGATCGGCCTAAGCAAGAGCAAAACTCCATCTCTATTAAAAAGAAATTATTTTCTGGGCAGCGCCTGTGGCTCAAAGGTGTAGGGCACTGGCCCCATATGTCAGAGGTGACAGGTTCAAAGACAGCCCCAGCCAAAAACTGCAAAACAAAAAAATTTTTTTTCCTTTTATTTGAGAAAGGAAGTGTAGTTTTATCTAGAAAGATAAATCTGGGAAAAGGTAGGAGATAGAATGGAGTTCAAAAGGCCATTAGGGCTAATTAGCTAATTGGCCATTAGCTAATTGAGCTATTGCCATTAGGGCAGTAGCACCAGAGATCTCCAAAGGTACAAATACTGGAACTATCCTTCAGATTTGGTAATGATTTAGAAGTGGAGAGATAGATCCTTTTGTAGTTCATAATTGTGATAATTAGGTTTATACATTCATGTGAGATGTGTCTCCCTCAAACCTTATTAGATCTTGGCATGTTACTCATCTGATGTGGAAAAAATAAAAAAATAATCAAAAGAAGTGGCAGTCTGGGAGGCAAGGCAGGTAGATTCCCTGAGTTCACAGGTTCAAAACCACCCTGAGCCACAGTGAGACTTTGTCTCTAAAAATAGCCAGGTTTATGGGCAGCACTTGTGGCTCAGTGGGTATTACGCTGGCCCCATATACCAAGGTTGGCGGGTTTGGGCCCAGCTCTGGCCAAACTGCAATAAAAAAATAGCCAGGCGTTGTGGTAGGTGCCTGTAGTCCCAGCTACTGGGAAGGCTGAGGCAAGAGAATCACCTAAGCCCAAGAGTTGGAGGTTGCTGTGAGCTGTGACGCCACAGCACTCTACCAATGGTGACAAAGTGAAATTCTGTCTCTAAAAAAAATAAAATAAAAATAGGGCAGGGCCTGTGGCTCAGTGAGTAGGGCGCCCTCCCCATATACCAAGGGAAGTGGGTTCAAACCCGGCCCCGGCCAAACTGCAACAAAAAATAGCCAGGCATTGTGGTGGATGCCTATAGTCCCACCTACTTGGGAGGCTGAGGCAGGAGAATCGCCTACGCCCAGAAGTTGGAGGTTACTGTGAGCTGTGACTCCACAGCATTCTACCAAGGACAATAAAGTCTGTCTCTAAAAATAAGTAAATAAAAATAGCCAGGTCTTGTATCGGGCGCCTATAGTCCCAGATACTCAGGAGGCTAAGGCAAAAGAATCACTTGAGCCTAAGAGTTAGAGGTTGCTGCAAGCTATGATGCCACAGCACTGTCCTGAGGGCAACAAAGTGAGACTCTGTATAAATAAATAAATAAATAAATAAATAAATAAATAAGACTCTGAGCTTGGAAAGCCTCAATGAAGCTGCCATTCCAACTGGCCACGTTACGTCCTTTGTATTCTTGTTCCGTATTAGCTCAGCCAACACTGTGGGCTTCAGCAAATATGTAAGCAAATCTTTGCATATGATATGAGTTGAACAGAAGCATTAGCCAAATAAGAATATGAAAATAGGGCCAGGTGTGGTGGCTCAAGCCTACAGTCCCAGCTACATAGGAGGCTGAGGCAGGAGGATCACCTGAGACCAGCCTGAGCAAAAATGAGACCCTTCTCTCTACAAAAAAATAGCCAGGCATGTTAGAACACATCTATAGTCCCAGCTATTTGGGAGGCTGAGACAGGAACACTGCTTAGTCCAGGAGTTGAAGGTTAACAGGCTGGGTGTGGCCTATATTCCCAATACTTTAGAAGGCCAAGTTGGGAGGATTGCTTGAGCCCAAGAGGTCAAGGCTGCACAGAGCTATGATCTTGCCACTGTGCTCCAGCCTGAGCAACAGAGCAAGACTCTGTCTCAAAAAAAAAAGGAAAAGAAAATAAATGGGTTTTGTTTTGTGTTGCTATCCTTTGATAAATATTTATTCTATTTTAGATTTACAGAAAGATTTCTGAAGATAACAACTCCCTTCAAACTTATCTGGATACCTTCTACCTTTAATCAAGAATCAAATACTTCTAGAACCACTTAATTAATGCAGGAGAACCATGTATGTGTTAATGCTAAAGTAAAAATGTCTTTTCTTGAAAAATTATTGATTTGAAAAGATTTCCTGAGACCAGCAAAGGAGAGCACCAAGATACTTAGAGCAACAAAAATAAGTGGATTGCAGATAATGTTGTAAAATTTAATATTATACAAAGATAATTCTAAGACTTCTGATATACTCAGTTCTACCAGTTGCTGTATATAGAGGTAAGTGAGCAGTTAATATGCCCAAGACTATTGGCTCAGCTCACTGGATACAAGCTCCATATATCTGGGTGAATTGGAGCTTTGTCACTTAATTATACCTGGAGCATATATTCAATCACTTCCTAGTTTTGCTTGCTGATATTTTTATTGGTCAGGTCACATTCTACTGCCAACTTTTTTTTTTTTTTTGCAGTTTTTGGCCGGGGCTGGGTTTGAACCCGCCTCCTCCGGCATATGGGGCCAGTGCCTTACTCCTTTGAGCTACAGTCACCGCCCTCTACTGCCAACTTTTAAAAATCATTTTAAATTAAGCATCTAACCCCACCCAACTTCAAAAGATACGAGTTAATAGATTAACAACACCAGGCCTCCTAGGAGTGCAACTGCTATAATTGTGACCCTACCTTTTCCCTCAGATAGTGATTAGTCTGCTGTGAAGCAGCTTATTAAAAAATAACTTCACCAAAATATAACCTGTTACACTTGTTAAAACACTTGGACTTTTTACATTTTTAGGTCCTTAAATTTTAAATTGTTTTCTTCTTTGTATGATTTTGTGTGGATTCTAATGTGTCTGATTTCTCTTGCCTGCTTTTACAACTAAACTAAGCAAAACAGTCACTGTACTTAACATTCTGTCTTCTGAGAAGGATTGAGACACAAACTGTCAAGCTGGTGGTTTTCCTTGACTTAGTGAAAATTTTCCTGCCTTGGCATTTCTATCTACATTGTTTCTTCTTTTATCTTTTGGTTTATATAAGACAGACTCCGTTATGCAGCCAACACATCAAAATGCTTTGTATTTCTTCCTCTTTTCCTGTTGTTTAAGAAAAATATTAAAGGCAAATATGAAAGTGCAAAATTCACCATTTGAGCTTCTGTGTAATATGGATTATTCAGTTTTCATGTTCTAAAAACAGTGGGTCAATAAAACTCCTGAATACAAAATTAGTAAAGACTCTATTCATTTGGCTCGGCGCCTATGGCTCAATCAGCTAAGGCGCCAGCCACATAGACCTAAGGTGGCAGGTTCGAATCCCCAGCCCGGGCCCGCCAAACAACAATGATGGCTGCAACCAAAAAAATGGCCAGGCGTTATGGTGGGCGCCTGTGGTCCCAGCTACTTGGGAGGTGGAGGCAGGAGACTCGCTTGAGCCCAGGAGTTGGAGGTTGCTATGAGCTGTGACGCCATGGCACTCTACCCGGGGGGATAGCTTGAGGCTCCGTCTCAAAAAAAAAAAAAAAAATTATAGGACATTGCTTGTTAGAAAGAATAGATGGGGCTCGGCGCCTGTGGCTCAATTGGCTAATGCGCCAGCCACGTACACCTAAGGTGGCGGGTCCGAATCCCCAGCCCAGGCCCACCAAACAACAATGATGGCTGCAACCAAAAAATGGTCGGGCGTTGTGGCGGGCACCTGTGGTCCCAGCTACTTGGGAGGCTGAGGCAGGAGACTCACTTGAGCCCTGGAGTTGGAGGTTGCTATGAGCTGTGATGCCATGGCACTCTACCCAGGGGGATAGCTTGAGGCTCCATCTCAAAAAAAAAAAAAAAGAAAGAATAAATGGGCTGGGCATAGTCATTTCCACCTGTAATCCTATCACTTTGGAAGGACAAGACAGGAGGGTTGCTTTAGGCCAGGGGTTCAAGAATAGCCTGAGTAACATAGCGAGACCCCATCTCTACAAAAGTGAAAAAAAAAAAAAAGTTAGGCTGGGCGAGATGGCTCATACTTATAATCCTAGCACTCTGGGAGGCTGAGGTAGGTGGATCACTTGAGCCCATGAGTTCCAGACCAGCCTGAGCAAGAGTGAGACCCCATCTCTACTAAAAATAGAAAAACTAGCCAGGCATTATGGCAGATGCCTGCAGTCCCAGCTAATCAAGAGGGTGAGGCAGGATTGCTTGAGCCCACAAATTTGAGGTTGCTGTGAGCAATGCCACCATAGCATTCTAGCCTGGGTGACAGAATTAAACTCTGTCTCAAAAAAAAAGTTAACCAGGCATGGTGGCTTGCACCCATTGTCTCAATTACTGGGAAGGCAGAGACAGGAGGATCATTTGAGCCCAGGTTGCAGTGAACTATGATGATGAAATACACTCTAGCCTAGGCAACAGAACAAAACTGTCTAAAAAATAATAGATGTTTAGTTTTGTTTTGAGATGGGAGTCTTATTTTGTCACCCTGTGTAGAGTCCTAGGGCATCATAGCTCACAGCAACCTCAGACTCTTGGGCTCAAGCAGTTCTCTTGCCTCAGCCTCCCAAGTAGCTGAGACTATAAGGGCCCATCACAAAGCTGGAGTATTTTTAGAGACCAGGTCTCTTTCTGGCTCAAGCTGGTCTCGAACTCGTGAGCTCAGCAATCCACCTGCCTTGACCTCCCACAGTGCTAGGATTATAGACATGAGCCACAGAATCTGCCTGATGTTTAGTTCTTTATTTATTTATTCTTTTTTTAATTATTTTGTATTAAATCATAACTTTGTACATTGATGCAATTTTTTTTTTTTTGAGACAGTCTCATTTTGTCACCCTTGGTAGAGTACCATGGTGTCATAGCTCACAGCAACCTTCAACTCTTGGGCTCAAACATTTATCTTGCTTCAACCTCCCAAGTAGCTGGGACTACAGGCACCTGCCACAATGCCCAGCTATTTTTTTCTTTTTAGAGATGAGGTCTTACACTTGTTCAGGCTGGTGTCAAACCTGTGAACTCAGGGCAATCCACCCACCTTAGCCTCTCAGAGTGCTAGGATTACAGGCGTGAGCCACCATGCCCGGCGATGGTTGGTTCTTAAAGAGGATAAAAATAAGCTCAAAAACTGCTGAGTTCGGCTCAGCGCCTGTGGCTCAATCGGCTAAGGCGCCAGCCACGTACACCTAAGGTGGCTGGTTCGAATCCCCAGCCCAGGCCCGCCAAAATAACAATGATGGCTACAACCAAAAAATGGCCGGGCGTTGTGGGGGGGCGCCTGTGGTCCCAGCTACTTGGGAGGCTGAGGCAGGAGACTCACTTGAGCCCAGGAGTTGGAGGTTGCTATGAGCTGTGATGCCATGGCACTCTACCCAGGGGGATAGCTTGAGGCTCCGTCTCAAAAAAAAAAAAA
>CAUYQV010113514.1:0-27732 GCA_963574575.1 Galagoides demidoff
CTTAGCTGCTGGGGTGCCCCTGCCTACTCAGTCCCCCACCTCACTGTGAATCTCCCCTCAACACAGTTTCTACCCAGACCTCCTAAAGAACAGGAGGGGCCTAGGGAGCCCCACCTTGTCATGTAACATCAATAAAGTTCCTGAATTCAAAAAAAAAAAAAAAGAAATAAAATACTAAAACTGTTATGTTTTGTCAAAAAATAATGAAGCCCTTATGCTTCGGTGCTATTTAATATTAACCCTATTACCCTCAGTCAGATGTCATGCATCAGATGGAGTAGAGTCAAAATATTTTAAAAGACTGTAATTGCTAAAGGATTAATATGGCTACAAACAGTTAGCATATTTGAGGTTAATCAGAATTGGAGACACCAAACATTTAAAATAAACCCAGTGGTAACTGTCAACAATTAGGGTATTTTTTTCTCACTTGATCAGCTGCTACAGAGATTAGTTTCTGTATCCATATATAAGAATCTGCATTATAATTTCTGTTTCTGGAAAAAGAGTGGAAACTAGAGAAATCTGCAGAGCATCTGATTAGTGTTAAAATGCAATTAATTGGATGGCTAGTAGATTGGAATTTAGCCATTTTAAGAATTAAATCTTGTGGGGCACAGCTGCCAAAAGCATCCTATATTTCACAGATTAGACAATGTTTAATTAATAGATTAAAAGTAAGCCAAGTGAATCATAAGCAGTATTCAGACTTATATTTTGACTAGTCAAATAGAATGTACACAGGAAACAGGCTTATTTAAAAGCAAATCATTCAATTGCAAGCTAAGAAACATTTGCTAGTTTTGACTGTAAATCATTCCATTTGAGTCACCATCAGTTTGAAATACCTATGTATCCACAATTTATTTAGCTCCTCACATAATACAATTTGTGATACCTAATAGAGACTATTATAGTCATAATTAAAAATATTTTGTGACAGTATATTTGGAATATTTATTCAAAAATTCAATTCAGAAGTATTTCCTAAATGAAAATTCCACAGGGCATATTTATGGATATTTAACAAAGAGCATGTATAATTCTATGCCTCTATCTTATCTTAGCCAATAGATTATTCCCTTTTCACTGTGTGCCTGTATGCTTGCATTCTATTTACTGGGAAGTAGTGGGAAGCCCTGAGGATAAGAACTACATCACTGTCAACCCTTTATATTGGTCAGGTCTTCTTGGCTTCCACAGTGAGTGAGCTCTGTTACAAGTACTTCAGGGAGGGTGAGCAAGCACAATCTCTAAAAAGACTTACAGTGGAAGGGTTAGTACTAAAAGCCACAGCTGCAAAATCTTAATATCACTATGGTCACCAGATAGCCAAGGGGGGAGTACTTCGAAGAAGTTGACTGTATCAAGGAGGTATGAAGCACTTTTTCTAAGATAAGTTTGTGAATTTTATTGTCCAACCTTGTAAACTCCTCACAGTTCAGCATACCAGATTTCCCTCTTATCACTGTCCTCATGGTTGGATCTAATGTGGCTACAGTACAGTGGAAGACCATTTTTACCTTGTACCAACACATGAAGTGAACAATCACAATTGTTTTAGTGTGTATCCATGCATGTATTAATTTTTGTGTAAATATTTCCTTTTTATAAACAAAATACAATGAAATAAAATATAATTGAGGTAAATATAGGAATTTTGGTTAAAGAAAAAGACTAGCAAAAAGAAAAGACCTGTATAAAAATTTTCTTCCCAATGTCAGACTGTGAAGTTTGATATACTGAAAAGATACAGAAATTGAGTTTTGCTATGGGGATGATAGAGTACATATCGTGGCTTTTCTTTGTAAACTGCATATCTTTTCACTAATGCTAACCTTATGAAATTTTTTTTTATAATTTTTCATGGTTTGAAAGTATGCATTCTTCCTAGATTCATGTGTTAGTACTTAAATCCCAAAGTGATAATATTAAGAGATGGGGCCTTTAGGAAGTGATTAGTCATGAGGGCTCAGCCTGCATGAAAGGATTGGTCCAATACACACAGATGTGAGGAAAATACCTAGTCCTTTTTGTTCTTTCTATTCCTTCTACTATGTGAAGACCCAGTGTTTGTCCCCACAAGAGGATGAAACATCAAGGCACCATCTTGGGGGCAGATACCAGACGTACAGCAAACACAGAATCTGTCAACAGCTTGGCCTTGTACTCTCCAGCCTCTGTAACTGTGAGCCATAAATTAATAAAGTTTATAATTTACCCAATCACATGTATATTGCTATAGAAACACAAAAGTAATAAGGCATCATTCAACACATAATCAAAAGGGAAAGAGAGAAGTGTAAAAAGTAGTAAATTAAATTAAGATAATAATGACTTGGCTGAAAGTTAACAAAACTAAAAAGTAAGCATATGAGCAATGACTTGTTTTTTGAAAACAAATGTAATTAGTAAAAATCTAGCCAGACTAGCCAAAAGAGAGAGAGAGAGAGAAGATTAAACAATACCAATATAAAAAATGAAAGATGAGGCATCACTTCTTAGCCCAAAGACTTTAATAGGAGTGACAAGTCAATGTAATGTGATATCCTGAATAGCTTCTTGGATTAGAAAAAGGATAGCAGGTTAAAAACTAAGGAAATCTGAATAAAGTATGGACTATAGTTAATAATAATGTATGTATCAATATTTTTTCAGTACTTGTGACAAATGAATTATATTAATACAAGCTGTCAAATGAAAAATTTAGGTGTGGAAAACATGTAAAATTTATACTATTTTCATAATTTTTCTCCAAATCTAAAACTACTTTCAAATAAAAGTTTATTTTAAAAAGTAAAAGCTTCTAAATTAGAAAAAAAGTCCAGTTATACATGTGTACTGATGACATGATTTTATATCTGGAGAAACCTAAAAAATCCACCAAAAAACTCATAGATTTGATAACTGAATTCAGTAAAGTAGCAGCATACAAACTCAAAGTTTAAAATTCAGTATCATTTTTATACACCAATAACAATCTAGCTGAGAAAGAAATCAAGAAGGTGGTCCTATTCACAATAGCTGTAACAACGACAACAACAAAACATAGCTAGGAATAGCTTAATCAAGAAAGTGAAAGATCTCTACAAGGAAACCTACCAAACACTGATGACAGAAATTGCAGATGACAAGCAAATAGAAAAACATTCCAGGTTCACATATCAGAGGAATTAATATTGTAAAAATGACCATACTGCCCATACCAATTTTGAGATTCAATGGAATACTTATCAAAATACCAATGCCATTTTTTTACAGAATTAGAAAATAAAAATTTTAAATTTTGTTAGGAACCAAAACATTGAAATATCCAAAGATATGCTGAGCAAAAACACTAAAATTAAAGTTATTACAGACTTTAATTTATATTTCAAGTCTGTAGCCACCAAAAGAGCAAAAATACTGGTATAGAAATTGATACATAGATCAATGGAACAGAACAAAGAATCCACAGACAAAGATAAATACACAGCCAAATGATCTTAGTGCCAGAAAGAACATACACTGGGGGAAAGGTATCTTCTTCAATAAATGGTACTGGAAAAATTAGATATCCATGTGCAGAAGAATGAAACTTGACCCTTATCACCCACCATATAGAAAAATTAACTCAAGGTGGATTAAAGACTTCATCCTAAAGCCTGAGTCTATAAAAATACTAGAAGAAAACCAGGGATATGTCTTCTAAACATTGGTTTGGGCAAGAATTTATGACTAAGACCTCAAAAGCATAGGCAACAGAAACAAAAAATAGACAAATAGGACTTAATTAAACTAAAAAGCTTCTTTGCAGCAAAAAACATCAGGAGAATGAAGAGACAATGTGTTGAATGGTAGAAAACATTTGCAAGTTTTTCATGTAATAGAGAACCAATACCTAAAATATATAAGGAACTCACAGCAACAATAAATAAGAAATAATCCCATTGCAAAGTGGGAAAAAGACAAGAATAGATACTTTCAAGAGAAGACATCTAAAATGGCCAACAGGTTTATGTCAAAATGCTCAACATCACTAATCAAAAATATACTTGCACATTTATGTTTATCACAGTACTATTCACAGTAGCGAAGACATGAAATCAACCTATGTATCAATCAATGGGTAGATGGATAAAGAAAATGGTGCATATGGATTTTCAGTCATTTGCAGTGGCATGGTTGGAACTGGAGGTCATTTTCTTATAAAACAAGCCAGACACAGACAGATAAATACTACACTATCCCACTCATAAGTGAGTAGTAAAAGATGTGTTCACAGGGATGTAGAGAGTGGAAAGATAAATAATGGAGATTTAAAAGTGAGAGGGGGTGACAGGAGGAGGATGATTAGAAACTGGTGAAGGGCCCAATGTATGTTATTTGGGTGATAGAGTCCATACAAACCCTGACTTGACCACTATACAATCTATGCAAGGAACAAAATTGCACATATACCCTGTAAGTTTGTACAAATTAAAAGGAAATTGGTTCTTCCTCTCCCATATGGCTCCCTCGCACCACAGTCCTGGCTTTACATCCATGCCACTGATTTAGCATAGACCTGTAAGCTGATGCCTTGTCCATACCTCTCCAGAAAATGCCCAAGAGTCTGGACTCTGCAGGGGAGAGACTTCCAGGGGTGGGAGTGGACGGGAGTGGAGGGGATGCTGGGAGTTCAGAATTGCAGGTAGAGTATATGTTCAGTTTTATGCCTGGAGAGAGAGTGCCAAGGCAAACTAGGGCGTCCTCTCTGGTGAAGGAGATCTGGTTTTTAACAGCTCTCTCCTGTGGAATAGAAAAAGAAGAGATCTGAACTCTGCTTGCTTGTTTGTAGAAAGTACACTTTGAGCTGTTCTCATGGGAGAAGGGGCTCCTGTCCACTTTGCAATGAAATAAAAAAAAAAAAGGAAAATACAAGGGGACTGAAAGAAAAAAAGTAAGCAAATTAGTTCAAAGATTAAAAGGGGAAATAATGAGATATATTCTGCAAATATTATCATTAAAACACTATTAAACCTATGTTAATATTTTGGAATAATGAGAGATCAGTTAAGAGATTTAGAATGAGTAAGTAATCAATTTTAAATGTAAAGATAAAGTAAATATTTGAAAATGAAAAGCTACAAGATAAAAATTCAAACATACTAACAATTCTGGTGAGGAGATAGTTAGGGGAAGTTGATAAGTGAGAAGCTAAAACTTAGTAGGGTGAAGGATAAGCTTATGTAGAAATTGAAAACAGTTTTATCTCATGGTAACAAAAAGATATGTTGAAATAAGCATATTCAACATATGGAAAGACAAATAATGGAGAAAAGAAAAGAAAAAGAACTATGAAAACGAATAGGGGAAAATTCATGTAGAAATAAACCATATTTTCTAGCAACATCAATCCTATGCAATCTGGTTTGTATGGACTGTGTCCTTAAATACAAAATCCATCAGGACAGAGGACTCTTTTTATATTTTACTCTTTGCCTTTAATTTATCTTGCTTCTCAAATCCCTGGAGTTGAGCTGAGGTTTCCAGTGAAGTTCTGCTTCTCTACCTCAGATAAAGTTGAACAGTGATAAAAGGTGGTGGGTGGCAGTGTCTAAAAACATTATGCATTTCTCTGTGCTGTTAAAATGAAAAGCGAATGGAAAAAAAGAAAAGAAAAAGAACTTTGATGTGTGAATGTACACTTAACTTGAAAGTTTAGAAGTGGCATTTCCTGAAAATAACATTATATAAAATATTAAAAGACACTTCAATCACAGATGCTATATTGCATCTTGAACATAAAAATTAACTAGAACCATTAATGGTATACATATCTTTACTTGTATGATATAGTTATTCTAAATATATATATATATTAGAACACACACATTCCTTTTTGACCTTCCAATAATTGAAAATATTCAGAGAGAATGCTCATTTCAAATAATCTGATTCATTTTTTAGATTTTTTTATCTTTACATTTATCCTGAACTATCTTCAATGTATTAATAAACTAGTACAGAGTGAAAAATTTTTATAAAACAAGTGCATCTTTCTTTGAGCTTCACCATCAATACAACTCCTTTCCTCAGCAAATGCTTTCAAGTCAAAATACTCCCAGCAGCAAAACTCTACAAAAAAGGCAAATGGATATCAGAGTATCTGTTATGCATCTAAATACTTTAAAAATTAATTAGAATGTTTTTCTCTTTTCCTTCATTATATAATGTAACACTAGTTAAGAAGAAACACAGAGAAAGAAACATTTTATGCAAATATAGAAATAATATTTGAATGAATGTTGAAATATTTGTTACACAGTTCAGTTTTACAGTGAATATTTGAAATGATTGATAGTTATTTTCATTAAAAAATCAAAAGATTAATTTTTGCATAATTCAAACATATGTCAATATTATCATTTAACAAATTATCTAAGAGCATTTTTTTCACATATTCTGTTTTATTTGTTTCAGGTTCATTGAGGGTACAAAGAATTAGATTATACTGTTTGCATTTCTTAGATAAAATTCCTCTTATAATTGTATCCCGCCATAATTGTGTATGTGCCACACAGCATAACCTCCCATCTCTCCCATCCTCACCTCTCCCAGCAACCTGGTTCTCCTCTGTCCCCCACCTTGAATTGATTTGAGTTTTTCTCTTCTGTGGGTGTGTATTAGATCATCTACTGGCTTCATATCAGAAATGAGTACATTGGATTCTTGCTTCTTAATTCTTGTGATATTTTACTAAGATGACTGTGTTCCAACTCTATACAGGTTAATACAAAAGATGTAAACTCCCCATCTTTTTGATGGCTGAATAATATTCCATGGTATACATATACCAAAGCTTGTTAATCCATCCCTGGATTGGTGGGCATTTATGTTGTTTCCACATTTTGGCAATTGTAAATTAATCTGTGATAAACAGGCTAGTACAAATATCTTTATGATAAAATGACTTTTTTTCTTCTAAGTAGATGCCCACTAACAGGATTGTAGGATCAAATGGGAGGTCAAATTTGAGTTCTTTGAGGGTTCTCCATACTTCCTTCCAAAAAGGTTGTATTATTTTGAAACAGTGTAAAAATATTCCCTTCTCTCCACAACCACGCCATTATTTACATTGGCTATTTGCAGCATTTAAAGTAGGACTTAGGACTGAGAATAGCCTTAAAGAATAAAGAAAATCAGAATTTGAATGAAAAAATTTGGACTCTTTTCCATATGGGAAATTTCTTCATAGTAATTACAAGCAAAATTTGCACTATAGAAGTGACATATAACTTTTAATAAAACATATATGGTGAATTTTTCCACTTCTATGCCTAGGTTATATCTTAATCCCATGACATATTAAAGAGTTTATTAAGTCACAAAGTAATATAGTTTTGAGACTGTAAGAAACACTACAGTGTTCATGATAAATAAATTTCTCTTTTTACATATGAAAATGAAAATGAGTTATTAGGCCAATTCCATAAAGCTAACTAATAGCCAAGTCAGAATCAGTTATTCAGATGACTTAACTTATTTTTTTTATTAAATCATAGCTGTGTACATTAATGAACTCATGGGGAACAATGTGCTGGTTTTATATGCAATTTGAAATATGTTCATCAAACTGGTTACCATAGCCTTCCCGGCATTTTTTTAGTTATTGTGTTAAGACATTTATATTCTGCACCTAGTAAATTTCACAGGTACTCTTGTAAGATGCACCGTAGATGTGGCCCCACTTTTAATTGTATCATATGTATATAATATACATACTATATATATAATGAGTAAATATTTCTAGTTCACAAAGGTTCATTCTTCTCTAGAATTTCAGGGTAACCACACATAAATTCTATTTATGACATATATTTGTGAAAATATGACTATATATGTTTATTATTTTCTAATCCAGCACATACTAAAGGAAAGGTGACTATCTCCTGTTTATCTGTTTATCTTTTCATTTGGCAGCATATCCCCAAGCAGGAAAGAGGAAGAATTTCATTGATCACACTTTTTAGACAAAATTAAACACACAAAGTCCACACATAGACAGCACAAGTAGCTATGTTCGTAAATTATAACACAATTTTAAAAGAATAATTCGTATATATAAATACTAAAGATGCATGACAATAGAAAACAGAAATATATGGATATAATAGTTGAATATTGATTACATGATAATGTGTTCTTATGTTCCTCTCCACTTTTTTCTCTAATTTTTCTATAATAAACATATCTACCGAGTGAAACTTTTTAAATGAATAAATTATAAAAATATTAAAACATATTTTTAAGCATGCTTAAATATTTCGTTGTGAAGGCAAAATTAAGCCACGCCTTTCAAAGGTCAGGCATGTTTAACTGGTGGTTATTTTAAAATATTTTTTCAAAATAATAAGAAACAGTAAAGAACTGTTTACAAAGATCTGGGTTTCATTGGTGTCAATGTGTCAGATCATTAAAAGTATCAAAGTATAAAGAGAAAATAAAACGAAGAAAAAAGTATCAAAGTATAATAGTCCATTCTGAAATGCTTTGTTTTTCAATCTTTTTAAAATTTTTTCACTAGCAGATAGATGTGTGAAAACTGGAATAAATGAAAAACACCGAAAACCTTTGTACCTATTTCCTATAGTAAAACAACTCATCACATGACTCTAATTCCCATTTATTGGAGGGCTTTTTAACTCCAGCTACTTTTATAATCAGCCTATAAAGTTCTTTAAATGGGATAATAGTTGATCATGTAGAAAAAATTTTAAATTACTTTTCCTTTTTCAGATTCTATACATGTTAATTTTTTCCCCAAAGAATCATTGTTTATTAATAAAGTGACCTGAATTGGGAATTAGAAAGAAAATAATTAAAATTACAGAAAACAAAAAACAACATCAAGAAATTAAAATGAAGGCATAAGGAGAGGGGAAATAAAAGGAAATAAAGGAGAAGACAAGCTGAAAAGAATAAGGGTAGAGCAAAACGATAACTACACAAAGGGCATGAGAGCAGGGTAAGCTATACAATGAATCATACACAGATAATTAATCACCAGCTTTCACTTCCAAATGCCTGCTAAGGTGCTTCTTGTTCTTTTATTCTTTAATTTTTATTTATTTATGTTTTTTGAGACAAAGTCTCACTTTCTTGCCCTTAGTAGGGTGCTATGGCATCATAGCTCACAGCAACCTCAGACTCCTGGGTTCAGTTGATTCTCTTGTCTCAGCCTCCAGAGTAGCTGGAACTTCAGGCACCTGCCACAAAGCGGGACTATTTTTAGAGATAGGCTCTCCCTCTTCCTCAGGCTGGTCTCTAACTCCTGAGCTCAGGCAATCCACCCTCCTCAGCCTCCCAGAGGGCTGGGATTACATGCATGAGCCACCGAGCAGAGCGAGCATCTTATTCTTCATTGTGTTCAAATAAAGAAAGGTCAGTCTTACTTTTTGATCTTATTTCATTTGATTTGGTTCTGGTTTGCAGATGAGTCAGCAATGTACAAGGAAACAAACAGACTCTTGACTGACGGGTTTTATCCTCTGAGCCATACTTTTTTTTTGAGTGGTTACACTCTGTTGCCCAGAGTACAGTACTGTGGAGTCAGCCTCACTCAAAGCAACCACAATGAGCAACTTCATTCAACTTCCTCCCTCAGCCTCCTGAAGATCTGGGACTACAGGCACCTGCCACAGGCCTGGCTAATCTTTCTATTTTTGGTAGAGACAGGGTCTTGCTCAGGCTGCTCTCCAATTCCTGAGCTCAATGGATCCTCCTGCCTCTGCCTGGGACTCCCAGAGTGCTAAGATTACGGACGTGACCACCATGCTGGTCCACATATTTTTAAGACTGTAGAATGGTGGTGGTGTGGGGCTGGGGTAATAAACGTGTGTTCTGAAAGCTTGTTAAGTGGATGACTGTTTTTAAAATTAGCATCTGAACCTATGAGGTCAGATACTCTGTCCCATATGCCTTTCTATTCCTATTCCTAGCCCACAGTCTGCTGTAGATCTACTGCAAGTAGATACTTGATACATAGCTATTCTTTTCTTAGTTCTATCTGTACAAATAATACTAAGCAGTCCCTTGACTTTGATTTTGAGGCATACTGGAGTGATGCTATTTTATAATGATATAGGCAGGAGTTTGAATTCCAGCTACATACTTATGAATGTGACACTAAGCAACTGATCATCATTTGCCTCGTTCATCAGATGGATAGTTAAAAGGAAAATAAACAACAAAACAGAAACAAAAGGTCTTCCTACCCAACAGCATTGTTGAAATATAAAAAATCATGTTTATTTTATGCCTATCTTATTTTCAATGGATCAAATCAGATCTTTCTATTTTTACCTCTGAGTCTGATTGCCATGCTGATTCTGTTTCCAAAGAAATAGCAGCTCGTCCCTCCCCTGAAGAACCACAGAAAGTGCTGGGGTCACAATAGGTTAACAGGACTAATCTGTAATTTTCACCTCTCTAGGTTCTCTCCTGGCTTGGGAAACAGGCTACAGATTTAAAGTCATGAAATGCAAAGCCTGCTGTTTCAGAAAAAATAAAACAGCCACAACAAAAGCTGCCCTTTTCTTCCCCGACGCTAGCTGTATTAATTGCTGTTGTTCTGCTCTTGGATTTGTCAGTTGTGTTTACAATTAGCCTGGAGTTGCTTTTGTACTGTCAGTAAATATGAACCTCAACATCTGGCCTTCTCTCTTCTCTCTACACTCCTTCATGTGGATAGTTTATGTATTTCATGCCTTGATTGGTTTCTCTATTGTTTGTCACAAATCTGCAGAAGTCATTCCAGCAGGCTTGCCAAAATACTGGAAACAGGGACTCACTGGGTGATACTGGCAACTACTGGGTCAAAGCTAACACTTTCTCTAACACTTTCATTCTGCTTTGAACAAGTCTGTCCTGGCAGGACCAAAGGACGCAGAGGCTGAGGCTGGTGAGTGAAATACATTCAGAGACCCGGAAACAGACTACCTGCAAACAACTGAAAGATGCATTTACAATTGGGATTTTCTTCTCATTTTAATTTATAGCTTTTTTGCTTTTGCAAATTTGATCCAAAGGGTGAGCCACACGAATACTCTCAATGTCTCTGCCTTGAGGATGAAGTGGAGCGGGGAGGACAGATTCCTAAGCAGTTCTGCAAGCTAGATCCATATAGAAAAGAAAAAGAAAAGATGTGACCCAGACAAGCACACAGAATGTTCCCATCTGAGCTCTTTGCAATCACTTTACCTATTATCTGCATGGAAGGATCAAACACAAGACATTTAGAGATGATTTGAAAGAGAAGATGAAATCAAGCCATACAATAAGGCAAATTAATGTAGAGACAAGGTGTTAAATGCATGTTCAGAATAGGAAAGAAAATTGAAATAAATAGGTAAAAATACATAAAAGAAAATGTAATCTGATAAAATTTCAGAATAAGTGTATTAGCAGAAGTGCACAATATTAGCAGGCATGATGATTCCATCATAAATGCATTATTGCTATAAAGTGAAAAACAATGAAACTTATTGTTATTACCAGGTCCTTTCAGCAATGAATTTTATTTTATCTTTTTTAGTGGAAATCTTTATAAGTATATAGATGGGATGCATATTTACACTTGTCTGCTGAGTTCCAAGTAGAAGACTATGATAGCACATTCCGTGCTGTTTCAAAGTAAGCTATTACTGTCTTTCAACCTCAAAACCATACAGATAATACTGATGTAAAAACAAAATAATCTTCCATAAGAGACACAGATATTTCTTAGATAAAAAGGAAATAAAGATTAATGAGGTAATGACAGCTAGCTTAGTGCATAGTCAATGGTTCCCCAGTGGGTACCTTATACTTCTTTGATAGTTTATTTGACTTCATTGTGAAAAAAAAATTATCATTTGCCATAGAATCGTTTTGTACATAATCTGTTATTGTCACCTATAGATCACTGGAAGCCTGCCATTGTTTCTTTTTACTTAAATAAATCAAACTAATATGTATATGTTTCTGCTTTCTTCCTCTGATTCAGTCTTAAATCAAGAGAAATAAATATATATAAGAAAAAAACTTGCTAGATATATGGGTTTTTAAATGTCTACCCTATCTGAGATTTAAACATTCTAAATAACAGAAAAAATATTTAGAATTTTAGATATAATACAGAAGAATAGTCACATTAAGAAATTGGCTCTCTTAAACTGCAGCTATATATTCGTGCTTTGGCCATTCTTAAATGTTGGGTTGAAATTGTTTCCTTTTTAACATACTTAAATAAGTCAGGTAAGGACAGTATCATAATGTTTGCAAGGGAAGGGGAGGAAAGCTGGTGAAAGAAATAGTGATTCTCAGCAAAATATCAAAACTAAGGATAAGTGCCAATTGATTTTGCGAAAAAAATGAATGAACTTGGCTGCCATGTGCTGTTTATGTTTACTAAATGAATTTCAAAAATTCAGAGCAATGATATGGTATTATGTTTTATAAATTGGCTAAAATTATAAATGTATATATAAATTACATACAACTAGTTCAGGTGATAATTTTCTAAAAGCTTAGACATCTATTGCATAGATTTGGATGAAGCATTTCATCCAAAGCACTATAAAGAAAGAAATTATGAGTACTAGATTCAGAGTGATGACTCTTCTTCTCCCAAGAAACTGAAGAAGAGAGTCCTTAAGTTTAGAGATAGCAAGATGAAATTGCTTCTCTTGGGTTAGGGTACTACAAATGAAAATATTTTTGCATTGTTTTACCTTTCTAATACTTCACAGGGGTAGTTGCTATGTTTGGGAAGCAAGATGAAGTCACAGACCATCTTTTTTATGGCTGAATAATATTCCATGGTATGCATATGCCACAGTTTATTAATCCATTACTGATTTGATGGGCATTTAGGTTGTTTCCATGTCTTGCCTATATTAAATTGAGCTGTGATAAACAATCTAGTGCATATGTTCTTATGATAAAATGATTTTTTTTTTCTTGTGGGTTGATGCAGACAATGATCAAAATCCTAGAAAAAGTGGGGGGAAAACTCTTAAACATTACAATGGCAATCACAACAACAAAAATTAACAAGTGGGACTTAATTAAACTGAAAATTTTCTACACAACAATCAAAGCAAATAGGCAACCTTCAGAATGGGAAAAGATATTTGCATGTTACAAATCTGACAAAGGCTTGATAACTACAATCTATGGAGAACTCAAATTAATTGACAACAACAACAAAAAAAATGGCTAACAATCCCATCTATCACTGGGCAAGAGACATGAACAGAATCTTCTCTGAGGAAGACACATGAATGACTAAAAAACATGGAAAAAATGTTCATTCTCCCCCTAATTATCAGAGAAATGTAAGTCAAAACCACCCTGAGATATCACCTAACTCCAGTAAAATTAGCCCACATCATAAAACACCAAAGTTGCAGATGCTGGCATGGATGTAGAGAGAAGGTAAAACTTTACACTTTTGATGGCACTGCAAACTAATAGCACCTTATTGGAAAAAAGTATGGAGAATCCTCAAAGAAATCAAATTATGTCCCCCTTTTGACTCCACAATCCCACTACTAGAGCAATTATTTTGAAATAATTGGTTGGTTGAGAAACTACACTTCTTTATGTCCTAAGACAGTCAGAGAAATATATTTTACCTTTTTAGATACCATTTGTAAGTTGTTTTTGTTCTTTCAACAATAATCAAGTGTTATCTTTTAGGTCTAGATTTAATTTTTTTTTAATTTAACTAAAAGAATATTAATTGAAATAAATGGGTTAAGAAAGAACTAATAGAACTACTGAACTCAAATTAGGTGCCATGAAGTAGGATTATATTGTACTATTATGAATTGATGAAAAGTCCTTCTCTTTGCTTGGAAACTACTGTTCACAGAGGATTTTTATTGTTTCATGCCTTAGATTTAAATCTTTTATCCATCTTGAATAAATCTTTGTAAGTGGAAAAAGGGCCAGGTTCAATTCCAATCTTTTACATGTGGATATCCAGTTCTGCCACCACCATTTATTGAATAGGGATTCTTTCCCCCAGTATATGTTCTTATTTGGTTTATCAAAGATTAGGTGGCTATAGAATATTAGTTTCATCTCATGGTTCTCTGTTCAATTCCAGATGTCTGTACCTCTATTTTTGTGCCAGTACCATGCTCTTTTGATCACTATGGCCTTGTAGTACAGTCTGAAGTCTGGTAGGCTGATGTCTATAGATTGTTTTGGAAAGTATAGACATTTTAACAATGTTGATTCTTCCCAGCCATGAGCATATGTTATTCCATTTGTTAGTATCTTCTGCTATTTCTTTTCTTAGGTTTTCATAATTTTCTTTATAGAGCTACTTCATGTCTTTGGTTAGGAATATTCCTAGGTATTTCACTTTCTTTAAAGCAATGATGAAGGAGATTGTGTCTTTAATTAGTTTCTCATCCTTGCTGTTATTGGTATATACAAGGCTACTAACTTGTGGACATTGGTTTATATTCTGAGACATTACTGTATTTTTTGATGACTTCCAGGAGTCTTGAGCTTGAGTCTTTGGGGTTGTCTAAGTATATGATGATATCATCAGCAAGAGTGAGAGTTCAACATCCTCTGCTCCTATTTGGATGCCCTTTATTTCCTTCTATTACCTACATTGCTGGTGGGACTGCAAACTAATGCAACTTTTTTGGAAGAAAGTATGGAGAATCCCCAAAGAACTCAAACTAGACCTCCCATTTGATCCTATAATTCCATTACTGGGTGTCTATGCAGAAGAAAAAAATTATTTTTATCATAAGAACATTTGCACTATACTGCTTATTGCAGCTCAATTTATAATCAACAAAATGTGGAAACAGCCTAAATGTCCACCAACACAGGAATGGACTAACAAGCTGTAGTATTTGCATACCATGGAATACTATTCAGCCATTTAAAAAGATGGAGACTTTACATCTTAAGTATTAACCTGATGATTTAACCTGGATTGATGTAGAACACCTTCTTTTTAGTAAAGCATCACAAGAATGGAGAAGCAAGAATACCAATATCTCATATCAATTCTGATATGAGGACAATTGATGACCTAATTCACAGTGGGGTGTGGGGGAAGGGATGTATGGGGAGATGGAGGGACGGAGGGAGGAGGGTGGGGATGACAGTGTGACATACCTCTTGGGGACAGGTCACAAGAGTAATCAGTATAACCTGGTTCTTTATACCGTTAGTGAATCCCCAACAATAAAAAAGAAAAAGAAAACTCCTGTTCATACTTCAAATTCTGCTCAAACACTACTACCTTGTTGGTTCTGTGAGATCTAGTCATCCTAGAAGAGGATGACTTTCTCCTATGAACCACTTCTATATCTTTCACACCTCTCTGTTACTGCATTTCCTGTGGGATACACATTCTTAAAATTATTTCCTTTCCAGTTCTCTACTCTAGAGTTAGATCCTGTGGAATGGTGTATTTGTCATCATTGTGATCTCAGTATCAAGTAAAGAATTTGCTAAATGGTATGTGTCTAGTAATTGTTATTTTAACTTTATTGAAAATTGTCATGAATCAGCACACTGATTAGTTGCTGGAATTGTGACATGGAAATATTTTTCACATAAAACTGTCTATCACATATCTTTTCAAATATGAGAGAATTTGGCTACAATAGATCTTCTTTCCTTCAGGCCAACAATTTGATAGAACTGCCACATTTAAACAGGCATATCTCTTTTGTCTCCCACAACAATTACTGGTCCCCATTGTCTCTATTCTGCTCCTGCCTGGCCCTTTGTAGCTATATGAGTTATAATCCTTAGACCACAATATCGATTATTTCATATTTGTCTCCTCAATTATTACCCTCTGAGAAGCACAAACATACCATGCACACTTCACTATATTTTTAGTTCTGGTTTCCTCATTAATCTAGAGAAAAAGTGAATGAAATTATCACTTTTTTTTTTTAGTTTCTTTATTAAATAAAGTTTTCAAAAGGATATTTTATGCTTTGAATTGCATCAATTTAAATATTGATCCAAGTCTTTTGGAAATGTATGAGGCAGCAATGTATACACAAAGAATAGAATAGTACAGAGAAGATTAAATTGTATAGTTTGAGATCAGTGTTTCTTCTTCTTATAAAACTCAGGCTTTCAGTTGAAACTGTTAGTTCTCAGGAGATAATAGTTAACAAAAACAGAAAGGGTATCTTTGCCATGGATATTCAATGACTATCATCTCTAACTTTAAAATGTATAAGTGGTTTTTAGACAAAATTTCAGAGCAATAAAACAGAGGCAGTGGAATAGATTTAGGTAATAGATTTCTCAAAAAGTCAGGAAAGGAGAGAAGGAAAGGGAAGGGAAGGAAAGGGAAGGGCAGAGCATTAGGTGATGGTTCTAAATCTTTAAAAATGACTTATTAAAGATGTCTGTAATAATTACCTCTGAAAAGTTCTTTCAGTTTCAAATCTCTGAAGGCATTTTCTTACCTTCTGACTTGATGTACTATAATAAAAATAAGTAAAGTATCATGTTTAGAACTTTATAGTAAAAGCTATGATGTTCTAACATATTAACGATGGCTTGCAAAGGAGATTATCCATTTGTACTATTCAAATGAGCTACTTTAGAAAACTGAGAATATTAAAATTTTATTTCACAGTTAAATTTCTCCAAAAGCAATTCAAAAATAGCACTTATTGTGGATTGAACTTTTACGTGGATAATTTTCCTAGATGGTCCCAAAAGCCTAAATAAATAATTTCTTCTGGGAAGAATAAGTTTTACTAAGTAACTATGGTATTCTCATAAAAGAATTATACATGAAAAGTATAACTATAATTATATCATTTCTATAAGAAAATCATGCTTTTTATTTGATTTTTATTTTTAGCATATTTTAAAGGACCAAAACCTATCAAAAATAGTCATGAAATTATTTCAGACTTCTGTCTGAATTCAGAATTCTGTCTGCCGGAGAGGAGACAAAAATCTTTCTTTTCTTCAGATGGACATAATAGTGAAGTGAAAAGGGTAGAGAAAATATGTACTGGTTCAAACTCTGGGCCTTCCCACTTCTAACCTGTGTGATATGGGTGTGTTATCTATCTACTTCATTTCTTTATCTGTGAAACGAGGATAATAATAGTGCCAAAGACTTTGAACGTGAGGATCCAATAAACTAATGCACACAAAGTGCTGAGATTAGTGTAGACACATGTATGTACTAAATAATTGTAAGCTGGAAAAATTATTTTAAAAGTATTTAATAAGTTTAGACTTTATAAGAAATGCTTATTCAAATGTATCCAAACTTATAACAAATGTTTTAAGGTCTCAATTCCTGCAAATAAACATTGAGAAACCCCCCTACTCATATCATCTAGAGGTGGAAATCTACCTGTGGAGGAAACTCAGGTAGTAGACTTGAGGGAAAGGAAAGCAGATACAAGAGCATTTGATAATTGTTTTTTCTTCTAATATACAACAAAGACACTGTCATGTAGCAAATATCAATGTGTTATCAATAAATTAGTTCTTTAGATTAATTAAAGACATGAGATAAACTTTCTTCATAACTTGATTAATTATCTCATGTAAAGACACATTACAGTTAATGTTATTGTAATTTCAAGTCCCAAAGTTAAATGTTATATACTCATAATTTCTTTTTAGACATCATTTCTCCTTATGCTTTTTTGTTTATTATATGACTATTTAAATTTTGCAATGGTAACTACATTTACAAATAATCATAATTGGATATGTTTAATAACTAGGGTGACCAGACTCCTGATTTTGGCGGGACAGTCCCGCTTTTCAACAATTTGTCCCGCGTCCTGCGGTGTTTTAAAAAAGTCCCGATTTTTGGAAAGAATGCACTAACGGTCTGGATAACAAGAAGGGAATATGGTTTTTGGCCGCCATATGGCTATTTAGCCAGAATATGAGTTTTATATTATTTTTGTTAATTTTATAATGTTAAACTGTAATAAATAATTGCTGAGAAGTGATTATCGAGAACTGCTTATCAAAGTCTGCCTTGTTGTCAGGCCCTGCCCTGCTCCGCCCCGTTCCGCCCCCCCATCCTCCCACCGCCATGTTGTCCCACCTTACAGATGTTAAAATCTAGTCACCCTATTAATAACATAATTGGATGTGTTTAATAAAATAAAGATATTCGCATAGGCACTCTTTTTTGCAAGTAAAATGATTCTCCTTTGGTTATTTCTATACTAAAGCTTCTATAAATGAATTCAAAATAACTATTACTGATCCAGTAGGATGAAGCAGACTAAAAAAACTACATTATAGTGACAGGAAAGAATGGGAAAATTATTCAAGATCAAGTAGGGTTTTCAAGACAATGAGCTCATCTCAGTAGGACAAAAAACCAATCATTTAAATATGCATAGAGCACAATGGAATAGGCTAAACCCTATTAAGTCATTGAAGCCTGTTATTCCACTCCAGAAAATGACAAGGACAATTTATAGAAAATTGGAAACTGAAAATAAATAATCACAGATTTATTATTAAATATGTTTAATTATTGAATTTATGTATATCGATACAATAAGCTAGACACAATATCAGCTGATGGAAATGAAACAGTGAATTGAATACAACTCCTGTGCTCATCTTTGAGAATTACATTGACTGAGGCAGGTAAGTATACTATTAAGGCTACTGTGATAAGCACTGGATGAATGACCTGGGAATGTCATGGAACAAGACAAATCTGATTTCAGAATGTCAGGTAAACAAAACCAGAGTTAGACAGATATTGGAGAAAGGCAAAAGATCCCAGAAAATAGAGAAGGGCATATGCTCTCTAGATAACTACAAGGATAATAGTGGAAACAGCAAAAGTAATAGAGTTAGGGACGTGAAAAGTGGATAAATTGGAGAGGTATGTATTCTTTATACAATACTTAAAAAAAGAACATAGATTAAAGGAAGATGCTCAGGCTTCTGGTGAGGATGAAGATAACAATGACAGAGATAAGAGATTCTGGTGCTAGAGCAGTTTTGTAAAGGTTATGCACAACATAACTGAGGAATAATAAGAGTCAGTAGTTATTAAGTGAGTAAGGAAGCTCTCTGCCATAATGATATTGTTTTATGGACTTCTAATGTTATACCTACCCTAGACTGCTGTTTATGTTGATATTACATATCTAATGCAAGAAATTTTTACAACTCTAAAATTTAAGGTTATCTGAGATAGGAAGCATAGTTCTAAGATAACATGTAGAGTATGGGGAAAAGCTTTGAAATATTTGTCTAAATGCAATATTTCAATTCTAATTAAGCTTCTAATTTGATTAATTGATAATTTAAAGCAAGTTAGTTATTTGCTGTGTGCCTCAATTTGCCCATCTGTAAAATTTAGGAAGTGGATTTCAGAGTACTTAATATCTCATTCAACCTTATATTTTTAATAACATGCACATTTTTAATGAATTAATGAAAATGGCAATCCTTTCTATGGGAAATCTTCTTAAGTTAGTTTTCATATATTAACATGTTTTCAAATTTTTTATATTTAAATTGGACCAACAGATGTCTGATAGAATTCAAAGGAACAAAACTTGAACCATATATAATTTTTTTCTTTATTAAATCATGACTGTGTATGTTAATGCATTTATGGGGTACAATGTGCTGAATGAATAAACAAGGTGGAATCTTTACATCGAACTGATTAACGTAACTTATATAAATTTTAATATCACCTTTTTCTACAGCTCTTTCATTTGTGTTCAATGAGTTTTACTTAGAGTTATTATAGGGAAATTATGAAATATAGATTAATGGTTGCATTTTTATGCTTTTGATGTGTTGTTTAATGAGGTATGTGCTGTTTTATATCTTACATCAAAGAAACATCTGCTAGAAACCTCTTATCATACACATCAAGTGATTTTTTGCACTAATAAGCATAATCATCTGAATAATAAAATATGGTATCTCTTTTTCATACCAATGAACTTACCTTATTAACTTGGTTCCCATTTTGAAACAGCTTTTAATTTTAAAGTTTACACTTATTAATACTGGACATTCTCTTACTGAAATAAATTTAAATGGTATATTAGATTAGACAATAAATCACAAGATAGAAACATTTAATATTTTTACAAGTCATAGTACATAGTTCAGGGAATTGCTATAAATGATGTGTCCTTCATTATTAATATAGTTTCTATAGGAGCAATCAATAACTTTGGATTTAGGATGTGCCTTTTCAATCACTGAAAATAGTTAATTTGATGAAATAATTACTATATTCTAAACTTAAAATGAAATATTAATTGAAGTTAAATAACAGCCTATACACAACCACTGCATAGATTACCAGATTCAAATTTCCTGAAGTCAACATCCTCTGTTACCAAAACAGCATCTTTCAACCAATGCAAGCATGGTATGCAACCAAATTTTCCTTTCAGAAAAATACTGTGAATGATGGGAACATTTTCTGCTTCTGTAGAATAGGCCATTGAGTCATAGGAAAAGTATTTGGCACTGTATTCTGAGGAGTATTAATAAGAAATAGAGAATATAGATAGTTATGTATGTAAGATCCTAGAATAAATTAAAATAGAGAAATAGGGCCAAAACTATACACTCAACCACTCTATTTTTCTGCATATACACTCAAAGCTTTTACAGAAAGTAATCAGAAATACCAGGACTAAGGCATCAAATTCATATGATCCCTTAGGAATCATAACAGAGTGCCATAACTACCAAATTATTGGAAAGTATTAAGGTTGAAATAGCAAATATTAATAATTTCTCAAGACAGATGAACAAACTTTTCACTACTGGCATGGAAGTTGTTGCATTATCCTTATCATTTCCCAGTTCAAAAACTGAAATAACATTATTTAGGGAACTTCTTACAGTGACAGTAAAACCTCATTTGGTTTTAGGATGTGGGAAAAAAAGAGTTATGTTAAAATAAAAAATAAAAATTTCTCTTTAAAAATAGTTTCATCTATTTCTTTTAGAAACTCGTTTATCCTTAAAATGAATGGAATTGAGTGAAAGGATCTTAAGGTCTCTTTTAAGTCACAGATTTAGCTAGTGTGGGTGCTTATAGCCCCAACTACTCAGGAAACTGAGGAGGGAGGATTGCTTGTACACAAGAGTTTGAGACAAACACAGGCAATGTAGTGAGTTTTGACATTAAAAAGTAAAATAAAACAAAACAAAAACCTGATTATTTCAATTTTTTAATAGCTTTCAATGTTAATTCACAAGTATAGTAATGTTAAAGATGTGTCTTCCAAACCATTACATTCATCATACCTCTTACTTTTCTGTTTTTAATTTTTTTCTAAGCTTGCTGTGTATGTGTCAAACTTCTAGATAAAAATGCACGATGTAGATAACATATCGTTTTTAATTCCAGCTAAACAAATACATTCTTCATCATTAATCTAAACATACTCTTTCATTATGAAATGGTTCTATTAATTGCCTGTAGCATATTGCATTAATTTAATTTTGGTAATATTTTTTGTATTTAGGTATTCCTGATAAACTACTAGATCTTGGTTGGCATTTGAATTAAAATTTCTCCATGTCTCACTCTTACATATTTTTGGAAAAGACTTTGAGAATCCAGACGATAACAATTTAATCTTACTTCTGTTTGACCTTGGTTACCTCAGCTCAAAAGAATTTACAGCAAGTCATCCATCTCAATTCTTAAATTCTATGCCCTTTATCTCATTTCTTATGTAATACATTGTTTTTTATATTTGTAGGGCTGAAAAATGACTTGAGAAGAAAAGAAAGATTGCGTTTTAAGATGAAGAACAGAGGCAAAAACCTACTTTTAAATAAAAAGGAAAGGTCCTTCTGAATGTACCAGAAAAACTTGAGAATGTCATATATAAAAGATGCTTTCGCTAAAACAAAATGTAGAAAGATTATAAAACACAAATTCTAAAAACTTTTTTTTTTCCTTTTTGGAAATAAAGACATTTAAAATGGGTCACTGAGTTACATATGAAATAACATCAGTGTATGGCTACATTGAAAAAGATGGTTCCCGAAATATGTCTGTGCATGTCTGTGTGTGTGAATCTTATGTTTTAAAGGCATTTTCACATTTGGATGCTGAATAAAATACTGATTTTTTAAATTGCATATAATCTTGCATTCACATTAAATATTTGGGACAGAAATAATCAGACCTGGTTGAGAACAAGGTTCAAATTCTAATTATAGAAAATAAATGGAACAAAGGGATAATGTTTTAAAAAGCATTACAGATAGAAATTGGAAAAATTGATAATGTAGGAAGTGCTATATAAAAAAGAACTCTATTTATAAAGAAAATAGAGCTGTAGGGAGGGAGAGTCATCCAACGGATTAAGATACAATGAAATGACAATCAAATGTGACTATCCGAATCTTATTTGGATTCTTACTTACATAAACTCACTGCAAAATAATTTTTTAAATTATACATGAAAGAAGAAAAATATAAGAATCCTTAAACACTAATACTAAAGAAGTATTGTATTTTTTTTAAATTTCAGGTTAATGTGAGGGTATAAACAACTAGGCTACATTATTTGCATATGTTAGGTAGAGTCCCTCTTATAGTTGTACTCCACACCCAAAAGTGTGACAATAACTTTTCATTGTGTCCATTAAGTGGGAGAACACAAATTCCCTTCCACTCTTCCCTCTGCCCCTGCTTAATTCTCCCTCCTCTTAACTGGAATTGAATTGGACTTTTTTACTTATCTGTTCGTGTATTGGATCATCTACTGGCTTCATATTAGTATTGAGTACAATGGATATTTCCTTTTCCATTTTTCGTGATACTTTACTGAGAAGAATGTGCTTCAGCTTCATCCAGGTTAATGCAAAAGATGTAAAGTCTCTACTTTTTATGGCTGAATAGTATTCCATGGTGCATATAACAAAGTTTGTTCATCTGTTCCTGGATTGATGGGTATGTAAGTTGTTTCTACATTTGGCGATTATAAATGTAGCTGCAATAAAAGATCTAGTGCATATGTCTTTATGGTGAAGTAGTTTTTTTTTCTACTGAGTACATTCCTAATAATGGGATTACAGGATCAATAAAAGATCTACTTTAACTTATGTGAGAATTCTCCATACTTCTTTCCAACAAGACTGTATGATTTGCAGTGCCTCCTAAAATGCAAAAGTGTTTCCCTCTCTTCACATCCACATCAGCATTGCAACTGTGGGACTTTGTAATGTGGGCCATTCTCACTGGAGGTAGGTGGTATCTCAGAGTGGTTTTGATTTTCGTTTCTCTGATGATTAAGGAAGAAGAGCATTTTTTCATGTTAGTCTATTGATTCCAGGCCAATTTCCTGCACATTGTCAAATTTCTACTTTTTAGAGATAATTTCATGTATCTCTGTGGTATCAGTTATTTCCCCTTTTTCATTTCTGACTGAGCATCTTAGAGATTTTACTTTTCTGTTTCTAATAAATCTGGCCAAAAGTTTACCAATTTTTAAAATATTTTTGAAGAACTACATTTTGTTTCATTGATTATCTGAATAATTCTTTTGTTTTCAATTTTATTTATTTCTGACTTAATTTTGGTGATTTCTTTTTGTCTGCAAGATTTGGGATTGGATTGCTCTTCCTTTTCCATTTCTTTAAGTCTATTGATTAGTTTTTTAATGAGCTCTCTTTCTCTTTTTTTGAATGTAGGCATTTAATGTGAAAATTTTCCCTCTTTGGTCCACTTTTGCAATGTTACATAGGTTTTGGTAGCTTGTAACTTCATTGTTGCTTTGTCTGAGCAATTTAATAATTTCTTCCTTTATCTCTTTATTGACCCAACTGTCATTCAGCATGAGGTTGTTTAATTTCCAGGCTTTCAAGGCTAGGTGGCTCATGCCTGAAATCTCAGCACTCTGGTAGGCTGAGGTGGGTGGATCACCTGAGCTCATGAGTTTGAGATCATCCTGAGCTAGAGTGAGATAGATCCCATCTCTAAAAATAGCTAGGCATTGTAGCAGGCACCTGTAGTCCCAGCTACTCATGAGGCTGAGGCAAGACAATAGCTTGAGCCCAAGAGTTTGAGGTTGTTGTGAGTTATGATGCCATAGCACTCTACTGAGGGTGACAAAGTAAGACTTTGCCTGAAAAAATAAGTAAATAAAAATTAATTAATTAATTAATTAATTCCATGCCTTTGTGTGGGGTAAAAAATTTTGTTGGAGTTGAGTTCCACCTTTATTGCCTGAGAAGATACATAGTAAAATTTCAATTCTTTTGTATGGTTGAGGTTTGATACGGGTCCTAGGATATGCTCTATTTTGGAATATGTTCCATAAGCTATTAAGAAGAAAATACATTCCTTAACTTTGATAGGGTGCATTCTGTATATGTCTATTAAGCCCATTTGTTGTAGGGTCTCATTTAGGTCTCTTGTACCTTTATTTAGTTTATAGTTAGAGGATCTGCCCAGATCCGTCAGAGGGGTGTTAACAGCCCCAGTTGTTATGGTGTTACAGGATGTCATATTGCTCAGACCTTTTAAGGTCTGCTTCATAAATCTAGGAGAATTGACATGTTCTCTTGTATTATTTCCTTTACCAGTATGAAGTAAGCATCTTTATCTTTCTGAATTTCAATTCTTTTAAATCCACTTGTATATGAAAATAAGATAGTGACCCCTCTTTTCTTTTGCTTTCCATTTGCCTAAAATATTGTCTTCCAACCCTTTACCTTGGGTCTTAATTTTTGGTGTATTTCCTGGAGACAGTATATAAATTATTGTGTTTTATTTACAAACTTCCAGCCTGTGCCTCTTCAGCAGGTAATTAAAATCATTAACATTAATTGACAGATTTGATAAGTATGGTGGAATTCTTCATCTTATTTTGTGAAAGTCCATTGTTTGGTTTTGACTTTTGCTCCATTGTGGAAGTTAGGTTTTGTCCTTTAGTTTCTGAGTGTTTACTTTGGACCATGTAATCCTCATTGTGGAAAACCAGTTTAAGTACTTCCTGTAGAGCTGGTCTTGTTGTGGCAAATTTCTTCAATGTTTTTTGTAGTAAATGATTTGATATCTCCATTGATCTTGAAGCTCAGTTTAGCAGGATATAGAATTCTGCACTGAAAATTGTTTTGTTTAAGAAGGTTAAAGGTAAATGACTATTCTCTTTTGGTTTGGAAATTTCAGCTGGAAGTCCACTGTCACCTGATGGATCTGCCCCTGTAGGTCAATTGGTGCTTGCCCCTGGCTCCTTGCAGAATTTCCTGTTTGTTTTGACTTTCAACAGGTTCACTACAATGTGTCTTGGACATGCTTTTTTTCCCTTTGAGTTGACTTGGGGTTCAATATCCCTCTAAAGGGAGTATTTCATAATCTTTAGTGAAACTTGTGAAATCTTCATTTATGACATCCTCCAGTAAGGCCTCCATTTAGGATGTTCTTCTTCCCTTTCAGGGATCCCTATAATTCCTATGTTTGAATGCTTCATGAATATTCATAATTCTCTGAGCAAATGCTCTGTTTTCTCTCTCTTCTGTCTCTTTAACTGCTGTATTAGCTAAAGAATTTTAACCTCAAGTTCTGAAATACTTTATTCTCCCTGGTATAATCTGTTATTCATACTTTCTACTTCATCTTACGTTCTTGATAAACTACTTCAATTCCTTAAGCTTTGCCATATCCTTTCTTCATATCTTTCACTCATTTTTTGGTTCTGTCTTTCCATTCTCATGTCCATTTTTTTTATTGTCTTTGCCATCTATATTTAAGCTTCCCTTTCTGTCATTTCCATTAAATCTTTATAATTGGCATCCTCTATGGTGGCTACTTTATGATCCCTCTAAAGTGTTGTTCTGTTCTGGTTTCATGTTGCCAGAATTTTTATGCTGGTTCCTCCTCGTGTATGTTTTCTTCCTGTTAACTTCCTTCTCCTACTTTTTCCTCTCACTGCCTCCTTTGCTTTAAATTACCTTGTCTCTGAGATTAGGTGTTGGAATAGTCTTTAGGTATAAGGCCAAAAAGAAGAGAAAGGTAAAAAGCAAGAAGGGGAAAAGATAAGATAGAAATATAGAAAAGAAAAAGAAGGAGGTGAAAGGGAAAAGTTGATGAAAAGGAGAGAAGGACAAAGATGAAAAGAAAGAGACATAAGAAATGGTAATGTTTGGCAGGGTACTTTGACCCACATTTACAGCTCTAGGCCTTTGGGGTGCCAGACTAAATGAGTCCCTCAATATCAGGATCTACTTACCAGCCTAAGCAAAAAAAAAAGACCCCAACCTGCCAAATATAGAAAACAAAACAAACAAACAAACGAAAAACAGTAGTATTTCACAATGGGGACCTACCAATGCCATCTTCCCAAAGGCCAAAGTAAGAAGGACATCCTAGACCAGGGGTCCTCAAACCTTTTAAGCAGGGGGCCAGTTCACTGTCCCTCAGACCATTGAAGGGACAGACTGTGAGCCTAGGATGAGTCGGCTGCTAAGCAGGACAGGCAGCGGCGGCAAAAACACCCGGTGGGCCGGATAAATGTCCTCAGAGGGTCGCATGTGGCCTGTGGGCTGTAGTTTGAGGACCCTTGCCTAGACCGTGAGCTTGTGGACTCCTTGAGCCAGACTAATGCTGTGACACCCCAGCCAGACTAATGTCATGATCCCCAGCCCTAGGAGAAAAGGAAAAAATAATAATAAAAATAGTAAAAGAAAATAAAAAATATAAATATATAAACTGAAGAAAAAAAGGATAAATTAGTTTTTATAGAAGACATTTATGCGGATAAGATGATAAAAGTAGAAAAATCTCTACCAAAGAAGAGAAATAAACAAAAAAATAAATAAAAGGGCTGAAAAACCATAACCAAAATAAAGGAGACCTTGCTATTGAAGAAAGTAAAATGGAAAAAATAAAAATACACCCAAACCAAACTATACCAAACAAAAAACAACAACAGCAACAACAAAAGAAGGGGAGAGCAAATCCAAAAATCAAGGAAAAAAAATTTTAAAAAAAAGAAGAAAAAAATATATGTGAATGTGTGTATATATATATAGACACACATATATACAGGTTGGCCATAATGTTCATGTGCAGTTTAAATTGCACATGAAATTTATAGCATATATATATGGAGAGAGAGAGAGAGATTGCCTGGATATGGTGGCACTGTGGGGTTAGAAGAGGAAGAACACATGCTTTTTTTGCATAATATTGGGGGTCAGAAGCCACTCTCCAGTTTCAGAGTAAACCAAGACCTACCCTCCTTAACTACTTGTCCCCCAGTCAGTGCTTAGTCACTTCACTAGGACTCAGTCCCTGTGGAACTGGAATCCCAAAGTTCTCACCACATCTATCAGGTGGCATGCCTGTACCTTTCAAATGGTGCCCCCTGATTAAAAAAAAAAAAAAAAAGTGGTTTTTAAACTACCCTGGGAGGGAGAGGAACACTCTACTCATCCCAAGGATGGCTACCAGAGATCAGCAGGCACTCCAGAGCAACCCCATGGACTACTTGTCTTGTGGCTTTTCCACAGTTGTGTCCTATCCATTAGCCAAGCCAATGAGAGCTTGACTCTGCCCAGCACTCAATCTCAGCTGCCTGACACTCCTTGAATTCCCTTGCTTGTCTAGCCCCTCTAAGGTAGGCAATGGAGCTGTCCAGTCTAAAACAAAAACTGGAGGACATCCCTTTCCCACTTCTAGTCCTCCCTGGGAGGGCTGCCATCTGACCTCTGCCT